>VWZS01004494.1:260051-304807 GCA_013397075.1 Rhabdornis inornatus | reverse complement strand
ATAAAAAAACCCCACCTTTCCCTGCTTCCTTCTTTATGGCTTCCAGTGACCCCCTTTGACTCAGTTTCTCCTTGTACTTTGGCATGTCTCTAAGACTGTACTGTATGACTTTGTTTTCTAGGCCTCTGGAGCAAGTTCATCTTGAAACTAGCCAGCCATATTGGAACCCATTGACATTCCAAAACAGTATATATATGCATATATACATACATACATATATATATATATATATATATATAAATAAACAGCCAAAATCAGAGAAAAGGAACAGGGATTTAAAACTTTTTTTAACAATTATTTTTGTGAAACATGTACTCTTTTCATACGGGTGGCTTTTACAAGCAGCTTTATCATTGTTCCATTTCTTAAATTATTTGTTGTGGTCATGGAAATGTTTATTCTTATCTGCTTGATATTTTAAAATCTGGAGGAAGTATCATTGTAAAGATAATCTGAAATCATGACAGGGTTTAGAGAAAGATTTCCCATGACACTGCTAATCTGCTGAGAGTTTTACTTGTTTAATTTCTTTGAAATTTGCATTCAATTCGGGACAGTGACATGTACAGAAAACCTTAAAATCAAGAAAAGTCTCAAATTTATTTTTTCAAGAGGTGGTTTCAGCAAAAATTTGTTGAGTTCAAATGTGTTTGTAAGCAGTTATTTTACTTTACAGCCCTGGCAGGGCAGTTTTGTTTACCAGTATCAGATATCACAATAACCAACTCCTCAGGTATTTAGGTGTGTGGGAGCCCTTGCATCTCCTATTAAACAGAACCTACAAAATGGGGACAGATAATTTTTATATGCAATTAACTTCCTGCTTTTACCCCTCATACCCATTGCCCTCTATGCTCCCCTTGAGTTCAGTAGCCTCCTTCACACTTCAGCAGTGTTCATTTGAAGGGTATGGATTCTCGATACAGGCAAGTGAAATAACAGATTGTTAAAGCTCAGTCTTAGCCATACTCATGATTAATTCATGACTAGATACAAAGATGCTGAGGATGGGAAGAGAAATGAATTGTACTGCTGTACATTAAAAAGTACTGTATGCTTCATTTCATCTAATGAGAGAGCTCTGGGAGGTAGAAGGGATCACTCCTTGCCTGTTGTTTGATCCATATTTGTACATGGTGTAGTGGGTGGCTAAAGCCAGAAAGGGCAGAGAAACATTCCTTTGGAAGTGTAGCTGCCAGGATAGTTATCTGAAGTTATTAAATAATGACAAGAGAACATGCTTTTTTATTATTATTAGATACATAAATATCTTTTCAGTCTGGAAGCTCACCAGATCTGAATGCTAATATTCAATTATTGAGCATAGTGAAATGGTAAATGCTTAAATGTATTTGCTAAGAATTAATGATCTGTCTATGCTATATATTCCTTTTGTTAACATTTTTTTAAGAAAACTATTTTTGTTATTGTAAAGTTAATATTTCAGAGCAGAATTTTTAAACTTATTGCACTAAATACAAGCTGTCTACAAATAATGATGCCTCAATGGTTCAATCACTCCATTCCAGAAAATCTTTTGAAAGAGTAAGAGTCTTTCTACAGAAGCTTTATGATGGAGTATAGAGGTATGTCTAGGTAAAGACTTGTACAACTTGTGTAATCAAGGTTTAGTAAGTAAGCAGTTAACTGTGCTTCCTTTCAGACTATCAGACTTTTAACTTGCTGCTGAAGGTTTAAAAAATTATGTAGTATCATTTAGCTAACTAGTGCTCTTATGGTTTTGGCAATAGTAAAACATTTCTGAATTTTTTGCTTCCAGAAGTCATATGGTAACTTGGATTTGTTACCTTTTTTTTTTTTCTGTAAGCCAGTTAAAACAATTTACACTTTTCATGTCACAGATCTCAAAACTATTTTAAAGGTACAAAAATAGAGATACATATAGAAAGAATAGCTGTTGGGGAGGCAAAGAGAATTATCCAGTCCTGGAAGCACTTACTCATTTAAGTGAACCGTATCTAACTCTACTAGCATCAGGAGGGCTCTCTAAGTGTGGAAATTGTAAGATGCACATCTGTGTAATGGCTGACTGGACTAGAGCTTCAGCCTAGGATTCAAACTGCAGCACAGGTGAGGCATCTCAGAGCAAGTTAGAGGTCAGACTTGCCCAGAAGAAGCACTGGAGCAGCCTTAGTTTTGTGGAGACGAGACATTCCTGCAGTACCAGTGTCTAAGACAGCAGTGGTACTCAACACCAGTATTTGTATAAATCAGAGGGGTTTAGCACTAGAGATTTAAAAACTGGCTTAGATGAATCCTAGAAGCTGGTTTTCAAGGCTAAAAGACTTACCAAGTACCCAGTTGCTTCCAGAAAATCTAGTTTTCATCTTGTTTGCAGGTTATTGGAACTGCTTAATGAAGGAAGCCTTGTATTCTGCTCATTTTGCTAAAAAAATTCTGCCATGACTGGCACCACAAATTTGTGTTCTCTGCTCACTGGGAAGTCCTGAGTGGGAACTGTTCTCTGTAATTGCAACTAGGACTGCAGTTGGTAACAAATTTTGTATTTTTGTATGACTTGACTGTGTACCATTTTTATAGCAGTTTATCCTGTCTTAAAAAGAAATTTGTTTATTTACATGATGTTTAAAAGATACAGGCAACAGTTTTCTATGGGTAGTTGTAATGTTTAAGTGAGAACTCTATATCATTACAAAGTTCTTAATAAAAACGTGTGCACCATTCTTGAGTGTATATCCAGCATGCAGAGCTTTTCAGTCCTGCCAAAAAGGTACTCCATCCAGACATAGGCTTTCCAGTGGCCCTTTAAAGCTTCGAATGTCCTCTGAAGTTCATTTGCAAACAAACTACAAGCTGCCCTCTTCCACCTCTGTCTTGTGCACAGAGATAAGCAGAAGACAGAATTCTGAAAAGACAACTTTTTAGGACAAATTTAGACTGCTTTCCTTTCCTAGTGGGGATAGTGGAGTAGGAGGACATTTTGGCATATAAATCCCATACATAAATTTTGGCAGTAGGGGTGCTGGGGTCTGCCAGCTGTGATGTATTAAATACTTCTTTTGACTGTTGGTTATTAAAGCCAGTGTATGGTCTGCTTTGTGGGAAGCAGTCTAGACTAAGTAGAGAGTGATGCTGCACTGAGAATAACAATGCAGGAGGAGCAGATGAGACAGCTAAAACAGAGAAATCATCTCCTCAGAAAGTCCATTGAATTGAGCAGTGTTCAAAGACTGGAGATTTAGGCTGGACAATTTGGAACTGGAAACAATCATTGGGATTGCTGCTTCCCAGCATTTGGTTTTTGCATCATAGCCTCTGACCAGTTAGGTTTCAAACAGAAAAAAAGCATACCATTCCTTAAATTGTTAAATTTTTTTCCACATTATGTTTCTGTTTGGAAGCTGAACAGCACCATGTCATCTTTACTGCTTCTTCAAAACAATTTTTTTTTTGTTCTTTTGGGTCTCATTTCCATATTGCTGAGTAAAAGAGTGGCAAATGACAGTGTCAGCTCCCCTTTGTCCCTTGATTTTACCACATTCCCTTTTACCTTCCCAAGGTAATGATTCAGGATATCATCTGGACTGAATGAGAGGGAGAGCAGGTGCTAAGCTAAAGTTCTGAGGTAGGATTTTTTTTGTCTGGTATTACTCCATCACTATGGTTAGCAGTGCAATCAATCACTTACAGAGTTTCACTGCTGCTCCACAACTAGTTTTAATAGATAGGATGGCCATCTTAGATTTGCATCTTCAGCTTTCTAGTAGCTCCCAGCTGCCAGAACCACGATGGGCTTCTAAATGTGGTCTTAGATTGGCATACTAAATGAAGGACTTTCTGCATTGGCAAAGTGTGTCCTAGAAGGGGGAATTAACAGTGGAAAATGCAGGTAAATGTTGTGGTGGGTTGACCATGACTGTCACATTCTTTACTCAGTCCCTGCACCAGGGTGGGAGAGAGCAGTGAAAGGACAAAAACATTCATATAAGTGCAGTTCAGTAAGTAAATAAGGCGGGGGGGAAACAAAGGCAATCATTTACCAGCAGACCAATGCCCAGCCAATCTCCAACCAGCAGCAGCTTTGGAACCACACCCACCCCAGTTTGATTGCTGAGTGTTACCTTATATAGTGTGGAATAGTTCTTCAGTCTGTTCAGGTTAGTTGTCCTGGCTGTGTGCCCTCCCATTCTTTTGCCCAACCCCAAACTAGTGCTGGGGTTGGGGAGTGGAAATTAGAGAAGGCCTTGACCCTGTGAAGGCACTGCTCAGCAGCAGGTAAAGCTTCATGTTAGCATACAACCAACAACCAGCTGTTTTGGTTGCAGATGTAAAACACAGCACCTTGCAGGTTGCTGAAAAGAAAATTAACTCCATGCAGCCTAACCCAGTACACAGGCCCACTTACCCAATAATCGATCCAAGACTTGCTCCCTGCATTTCTGTACAGCATCTTCTCAGGGTGGTTACTTCTTTCTGAAAGGGCTTTTTTTTGCAGCAGGCAATTAGCCTGCTCCACAGTGCTCCCTTTCATGGAGGGAGCAGGGGATGTTAGCTCTTACTCTTTCAGCACATAATGGGGATATAAAGCAAAATTGAGCCCTTTCTGTATCAGTGTTCTGGCAATTGAGCAGCCAGTGTTGGAGACAATATACTTAATGTGCCCTCAGGGCATGCACTTTAGTGGTTTGCTCTGAGTGGTTTTGATGTATTCTATGAATGTATGTTATAGAGTCAGAATAAAATGCATGTAGCAGACATACTCATCACCATCTAGTGAGCATTTAGTTAAGAGTGCGTATTACATGCTATGTTGAATATGGCACAGTCATCTTAAGAAACAGTCTTAAGATGTATAAGTAGATACCTGACAGCATTCCTGTTTTTTAAATCATGGCTTGGCCTGTGCAGATACTATTTACTAAATCTAAATATCACTAGCCCATTGTTTCTTGAACAGCTTGTGTCACGTTATCAACACAGAAATTCTGTTTCATCTTTGTGAAAAAAACAAAGCAACCCTCATGTTTCCCAACAGGGTTATTTGATGCATTTTTTGCACTCAGCTTCTTTGTTGGGATGATGGAAGTTTACTCTAAATAATTCATTTTAAAGTGCTCTTCCAACTATTTCATCTCTGCTGTTATTTCCATCATGTAACAAGATTATCGAGACTAGTAAATCTATATTTCTTGTGTTCTGTAGCAAATACTGTTCTCAAGGTATTTTTTTTTTCTTCTGTATTTAAAGAGATGAGAGAAGAGATGAAACTTGTCTCTTGTGATGCGGGTCATGTATAAAAGGCAAAATTTCTGGTCTGGGATGGAGCTGTGATGAGTCTTGCAATCTGATACAATCAAGCCAAAGCTCCTCAGAGACCAGGATTATGAAAATATTTCTGAGGAGAATTGGTAGCATGAATTGATCTGAAAATATCTGTTTGGAGGCTAAACTATCTGGCATTCTTTTGACAGACATCTGTTAAAACGGAACGAGCAGATAACCAGCAAATGCCCATCAGATTCTACTCCCCTGTCTCACTGAGGTCAAATCATCATATTTTAATGTGATGAGCAGATTTTGGTGTTATAAGCATTTGATACTTTTCTACAGAAACATGAGAGAGACTCCACTTAGAACCAAAGTTCCAAGAATTCAGAGTAAAAGTACCAACTGACTTTAACAGAACTAGCCTAATTTTGGTAATGCTAAAGACAGCTATGGCCTCTCTAAGTATGTGATTTATAAGTAGATATCTAACAGCATTCCTGTTTTATGCTGGCAGCATAGATGGCTACCATTCCTCAAGTGTACCATGTCTCCTCTCTGGGTTTAGTGGGAATAGGGGCAGCTTATTTCAAAGAGGTTTAGTGAAGTTAGGCAGCTGACCCAGCAGAAGTTGTGCACTAACTGGAGTTCCTGCTTTAATAATGTTTTTTAACTCTAAAATACCATGTGTCCTCCATGTTAGTTGGTCCCTCCCTGCTGCTCAGACTGAAATGGGAAAATATCTGTCATTTGAAGAACAGCGCCACAGACAATTTCATAGTGTCTCCTAGGGGAGTGAGGGAGGAGAAAACCAAAAAGTGGTTTTGTTTCTAATGCAGGCCAGAAAGCAGCTTCCAGAAGTTAGGTGGAGCCATGGAGAGCAGATAGAAAATATTCTGCAGAATCTTCACAGTAGTTAAGAAAATTCACATTCCAATTCAGACATCTCACAGCAACATCTCCCGTGTCCCACTTTAATTTTACTCTGGAGCTCTTCAGAGCAAAATGAAGGTGGAATACTGTACCTATAGAAAATAATTATTTCTGTATAATGAATTGTGTTGCTGATTACAGAAACTACCCTAAGGAAAAAGGAAAATCTTCTGAACAGATTTTAAAGGCTTGACAGTACTTGCATTCTCATAGTCCCTCAAAGCTTCATCTGGAAACAAATTTTTCATCCTCCTTTACTCATACTTCTAACAGGGCAATCAAACCCCTGGACTGGCTTAGTGATTTATATTGAATCAAGATCAACTAACAAGTGCTCCTTTTTCCAGTGGAATGCCACCTCCTTTGAAAATGGGAAAAGTAAATGTGACACTGTTCATTGTTGTCTTGAGAACTTAAACTATTTTATACTGCAAGCTGTGAATGCAGGAAGAGAAAAGAAATTAACAGTGCTGATCTAATCTTAGATTTTCTGTGTAAACTGACATTGTGCCAGGATACTGATGCAAAACTGTATTTTAGTCTAAGAAATGTATAGATTTTTTAATGTATCAAAATAAAGTTTTCCTTTTAAGTAAGAAAGAAATTTCTGTATCTTCCATGTGGTGTGTGTAAGCCATGCTCTTACAAAACAATCTCATGTTCCTGAGAAGCAGGCCAAATTTTTGCTGAAGTTTTACTTTGTTCTGTGCCTGCTCTTCAGCGTATTGTCCTGGTACCAAGAAGAGCATTCTGATGCTAATGTTTTCTGAGATGGATGCATGAATGGGGTTTAGTAGAGCAGACAGTATACTTTTGCTGTCTTTCACTTCTGCTCCTCAGCTTCTCTCCAGGGTGTTGGAATCTGCCCCTTTAGGCTAACAGTTTCACCCGTCACCACACTCCTCAGCCTCTCTAATAGGCTATAGGGTCTGCTGATGGGCAGTCATATACAGAAGTAGTTGGAAAGTTCTTCACTGTGAAAGGTGAGGTTGTGGTTGCACATGCAGGAAGGTCTTTGCTCATACCCAGGAAGCAGGACTCTCAGGGCTCGTAAGGCTATCTGGAGCATACTGGCTCATAAGATGCTTTGCCTTACCAGGCCAGCTGTGGGGCAATGAACATTAGGGAGGCATGAAGGAGATTTTGTTATACATTATGAGCCATGCAAGCTGCATATCCCAACACAGCACTTCTTGTGGCACCATTTCCTTGTTCTTCAAAGTCCTGTACACACTCCCCACTCTGCACAGCTGTTCTAACACCTTGGATGTCTAAAGATGAATGGTGAGTAGAAGTAATAACAGAGGCACATACAGTCACAAAGATTTCTTTCCCTCTCCCCTCTGTCCCATAGGCACAGCATATTTCTGCTTTTTGCTGCCATTTTTTTTATGCTAATACACTAATGCACTAAAAAGCCAAGCTGAACCATGTCTTCTGCTTCTATTGTTCCTTACTACAAACTACTTCAGCATGTAAAGTATGTATTTGCATAAGATGGTTTACTGTATCTGGAAACTACAGCTACTTCTGAAATGGAGACTGATGCTGTTGTGGCTAATCAGTCAATACTGTCTAGTGGAAAAGGACTGGACAGCCCATCACATCGACCTCTGCACACAGGCAGGGTCCGTGCTGTGGACCCAAAGTGTTCTGCTGCATGTCAGTGGTCTGCAGATCGACCAAAGGTATGTCCCCTTGGCTTGGAGTGTCTATTTCATGATTTATTAACAATGAAGCTGTATGGCTAGATGGGTTTAGTTGCACAAAATTAAAAGAGCAAAAGATACTCCAGAGATACCCTTCATCAGTAGAGGTGTTAGGGGCAGGAGGTGTGAAACATACAGGCTGTATAAACCCTGTCTGGTTTCCACTGTATTTTACCTGTGTCAGAATTGCAGAACGGGAGCTTTTTAGCTTTCTTTACCCTCTGTAGCAATGAGGAACTGAAGCACTGTCTGCAGAGATCAATGCTCTGAAACAAGAGTTTCATGACTTCAAGGAGGAACAAAAAACAAGCACCTAAAGGTGGGCTGCACAAGGCTAGTGAGAGAAGCATATGCAGGGAGAACAGAATGGGACATGGGACTTGGAAGGAAAAATTTCAGGTTACTATGGTGGAGTGTGGAAGAAAACCCTGTTCTCCTGCTGTTAGCAGGGAGCTGGAAAGAGAGGACTGGAGCTGCAGAAGCAGGCTTTTTCCTTCAACCTCTCAGCGGTTCCCACTGCCAAGATAGTCTTCATGCTGTGGGCACATACCTCTGACCGCTTAGCCTTGGGACTCACCCCCTGGTATTTGCAATTGCAGAACAGCACAGGTGGATGCCTTCTCAGTTTCCCACTCCCTGGAGGGCCCTGCTATCCCACTGGAGATGAAGGACCAGTCTCCTTGCTAGCAACACAGCACATGTCCTTGGCTGCTGAAGGAGCTCTCCTGCCATGTGTAGAGGTTGGGACCCTCTGTGTACAGCATCTAGCATGCAGCAAACAGGCCTTCTCTGAGCCAAGGACCCCAGCTGGAGTCTGCATGGCTCCTTCCCTCCACCACCACTGTGGGCCACTGACCCGGTTTTAGTCACTGGTATTTAGATGTTTAATGAAGATTAGCTAGTGCCCAGGGAGTGATTATTTAGAATTTCTAACTGCTGTTTAAATTATGAATGTGTGAAATGGATGGGGCTTGCATTCCTGCAAACAGAAAACGTAAAAAGACTGTTTTTCTGACACCTACTGCCATAATCTTCATCTAGTGTTCATTCTTGTTTAACTTAGATACACTAAAAATAATGTGGAAGAAAATACACCAGAGCAGATTTTCTGAGACCCTTATCAGGGAAGTCAAAGCTAGAAATAAAGCATATGACAGAAACTATGGAATTGTTGTGTCTCACTACCTCAGCTGACAGTAATAAAGTCAGAGACAAATGGGTGAGCAGGTATTTCACACTGCAGTCCTCTGGAGAAGAAATCACAGACCTGAACCCTGTGCCCTAGGAAAAAAAAAGTCTGCCACAGTCCCAGAAATAGTAATCTCTCCCATTTTTAATTACTTTTCTGATAGCTCTTACTTGTATTCTAGTTTTAAATATTAAGTCCTGAATACAAACCTTGGATAAAAAAGATCTGCTAGGCATTGGCAATGCCAGGTGGAGCAGGGTAGTCTGGCCACTTCTGATTGCAGGACCTGCCATGTCCTCCCATCTTTGCTTCCAGGTAGGAGAGGGATGGCTCAGATTTGGACACCTGCCTGGGGCTAACACACTTCTGCTCCACCAAGGACCTCCTCTGTTTCCTGGGACTTACCACTTTCTGTTTCTGTGCCTCCCTTTCCTCAAATATGAGGGTTCCATGAAGGCCAAGTACATTCAGTACTCAGATAGTGCAGGAGGACAGATGAATGAAATAGGGGCAGGTAAGGTTATGTGTGAAATTGGGATCTAAAAATGCCTCTGCAGCTGCAAGAAGCAATTGAGTGGAATTTGTCTCCTGTGCAAGAGAAATGATACAGACATGAACACCTCAGACTCATTCCTCTTCTGAGAGTTAAAATATCTGAAAACTCAATCCTCTAGAAAATCTCCTCCGTAGGATCCCAGTCCTTTAGTGGGTCTTGGTAGTTTACTGCCTGCTTTCTGCAAGAAGAAAAATCCACTTGTTGGGAGGCTTGCTGGGTATCTTTCAAATCTCTCAAAATTGCACTGCCCCTAGCGACAGCAACAAACCTGACTTTAGTACCTAATGTTGAACATTGCTGAATGAAGTAAAGGGATTTCAAAGCATGAGTTTGCTGCCTGTTTTGAAAGGTTGGGTAGGAGGTCTGCAGAGGAGTTTTTCCTCCTTATGGGCACAGAAGCCCTACTGTCTCCAGGCAAGGAGCATCACAGTTTGTTTTTAAAAGCTGTGGTGTTGTATCTGTGCATTATGAGACAACAAAAGGACGAGAAAACCTCAGGAAGGTCTGTGTTGCATTGCAGCAGGAGACCAGCCTGCCATAAGAGCATGTGAGGTTCATGCTGTTTATGATGAAGTTTGACAGCTTTATAAAAATGTAATTTGCTCCCCAAAAAAAACAGCATAAGTGCTTGCAGGTCTGAATTTCCCAGAAAAGGAACAGCTTGAAAAGCTATTAAGCTTCTTAAAGAAATAATAAGGAATCAAAGCTTGAATGAAGAGTGTAGGAGAACTATACACAAGTCTGAATTTCTGTTCACTTCATTGTATTCATGGGCCAAGGCCCCCCACCTTTCCATAATCACCATCTGAACTTACTTTAAGAATAGCACATAACAAGGCAAGTAAAAAGCATTGAGGTTTTGAGCCATGGGAGCAAATGAACTCTTGTTTGAAATAAGCTAAATATTTGATGTGTGGCCACAAACTGGGGTCAGGCTCTAGAAGGGCTACAGCCATGACACGGTGAAGGAAGTAGGGGGAAGGAGGGAACGGACTGATGACCTGCCGAGCCAGAGGCATGACATCAATTGGGGTAAGTCCCATCAATGGCAAAACCTTGTTTGTTGTCCAGGCTGCTCTGGAGCAGCCGTGTATTTGCACCTTGTAGCTCTGCCTGCTCCCACTGAGGTCCTGTAGGTGCTTTCCAGTGAACGTTTCTGGAGGGATCAAGCTAGAAAACCGGTAAGTAGGGAAAAGGTAGTGGAAAATAGAAAGGGCAGTAAATAGTAAATGACGTGCCAGAGCTCAGAGATCTTCCTCAGAACTGGGCTGCTGGAAAGCTCAGAAGGGATCCAAGAGAATTATCTGTGCCATGCTTACAGGAGGGATGGCAGTGGAGTGCTTCTTTACAGGGTATAATTAAGTATTTACGTGGAGGTGTTTTGAAAAGTCATATGAAGACAATTGAGCCCTTGCTGTCTGAGCATCATTGGATTTGCAGTAGAAGCAGCTTTTGGAGAGAGCCTTCCTTGAGTGTCTTATTTTTGCAAGGGGAAAAAGCTGTCCTTACTCCCTGTTCTGGTATTAAAAATGTTAAGAAGGTCTGGTAAGAAATTATGCAGTGCTGCAGGCCAGGACACAGAGCACTTTGGTGTGACAGTAGTAACACATCAGGCATGGGGTACTGAGTATGTTACATATGTCCAGATATACCTATGGTGTGCTTGTGCAGGTGAAAGCTATTAAAAATTATTAGCACTTCACACTGAAGTAGTCTACTCTTTGGGAAAAAAACAGCAGCTGCTCCTGAGTCAAAGGGTTAAATTTTTTTGTGTCACAAAACCCAGACACATACAAAATTTTTGTTTTCACTCTTCCAGATGAGTCCTGCCAACTCGTTCAGCCTGAGGGCAGAGCTCTGTACAAGGCATATGCAGCATCATAAGCCTAAAGAGCAATAGCTTCATCTGCTATTCTATTCCTTCCTTTGCAGTCACAATAATGAAATCCAAGGGGAATTAAAAGTATCCTGGCTGCAGAGTCCATCAGCCAGCCATTGTAATGTGGCTGTGAAATACAGAGCCACAGACTAGCAAGCACAATTAGCTAATAAGATTGGTGCTCCATCATAACCCCATTTTAAACAGGCTGCTGATAGAGTAATTTTGACACTAAAATAGCATCACAGGAAATGCATATTCACTGAAACTCATTGTGCCTTTTATTAAGCACCACTACAAAAAAGCCAGCAACTGATTTTCACTGGGTGTTGTCAGCAGGAGCAATTTCTGTGCTCAGACCCGTGCTGATGAGAAAATTTTCCATGTCCCCTTTCCCCAAGCAGAGCCAGAATGTGCAGGTTTTAGGCTGCCCACAGCTTCCCTCACAGACCTCAGCTGGGAGAAGCACCACAGCTATTCAGGAGCACACTGGCTCTGCCATATCCTCCATGAATAGCTCAGCTCAACTTGGTGTGCGTTGAGCCATGTTTATTCCTGTGGGGCACTGGATCTGTTCTTTTCACCTGTGCATGAAGATCAGGAGACCAAATGGGCCTTGCTTGACTGTTTGAGTGAGCTCCTAGGAAATGGAGGTAGCTTGGGCTGCTGGATCTCACCAGCAGCTCAGAGCTCATTAGGGAATGTAATTTAATGCCCTTTAATGCCCTGACAATGTACAACTGCTTCCCATAGCATGCATGGATGCACAGCAATCTCTGGGTTTGGAAGCTGCCCAGCAATGGTGCTCTCTCTCACGGTCCCAACTGGAGACTGAGTGCAGCTCTCTGAAAGGAAAAGGCAGCATTTCTTCTCCTGTAATTTTTCCTGTAAGAACAAACTGCTCTCTTCTATATCTAATCTAGTTTCTTAAAAAAACAGCCAAGGGCAGTTCATCTCCTTAGAGCCCACAACATGAGATCTTTCACCACAAAAATAATCCCAGTGCAAGTCTCCAGTCTCCAAAGGCACCTCTTGGGCCAGCTCCAGCTCTGGAAAGCCTTGTGCTGAGATGAGATGTGGTGCTGCAGCTGGGTGGTGTGGTTTCCAGTGACACTTCCTGAGACCTGTTCTCTCTGTGCCCCCTCTGTCTTCTAAGCCTGTCCCAAGGGTGGGCTCACAATGAGCCAGGACTGCTGTGAGCTCTGCTAGCCTCTTGCCTAAAGGACGATTGCCAGCTTGATGACCTTCATGTCAACCCTTTGTGCCCCTCCTCCCTCCTCCTCCAAGGCAGGGCTGACTTGTGTCAGCATTTGTCCCCCCTAAGCCTGTGGTGCACGCGCCTCGTATGATTTCTGTACTGGACACAGCCAGCCTATGAGTGCTGCTGGAAGTGTGAACAGATGAGAAGCTCACCTCCCAGCTGGCCCAGCCCAGAATCAGGAGATGGTGCACAAAGCACTGGCATTGGCAGTACCTGACCTCCCCCATCTCCTGTCTTTGCATCCTCCTGCTGGCTTATCAAACTGCAACCCCAGGTGATGCACCAGAGGTTACTGCTCTCCAGGAGGTAGCAGAAAATTAGCGTTTGGGGCAAAGGTGATCTGCTGCCTCTGAGTTTCGGTTAAGTGTAGGACAGGATTAGACCACCCTTTCATGCTCCCCAGCTTCATGTGCTTAAGGAGAGCCATGGCTCATCAAGCCCAAGTGCTGTGGGTTTTTTTTCCTGCTGTGAATCTTCTTTTGCTGTGCAGCCAGAATTCACTGCAAGATCTGAGAAGTTAAAAGGTCAGATCCTTTATCCATTACTGCTCCCTGAAGTGGTCACACAAATATATGCAACACTGCCTTCACAGAAGTGCAGAAATGTGACTTTCAGCCCTTTATAACTCTTTTTTTCCTTGAGGATCACATGAATCACGCTTTTCACCTCAGCTCAATCACTGCAGTCCTGTTTTTTCTATTCTTTGAAAAGACAGTTGATCTTCATGCCACACACAAAACTCACCCTGTGCTTCTGCTGTCCACATGTTCAGCCACTTCTCTTCTACCTGTTTACCTTACACTTCTTCTCTTCACTCACCCAAACATCGACCAGCTGTGCCTCCATTCAGTTCTCTGCTGTTCTCTGTGATTTTCCAAAGCCAAGCCCTTGGCCGCAGCCTCAAGTTCACATATAATCTACACCTCTCCCCCACCCAGACCTTGCTTCCATGATCCTTCTCTTTCAGCTCTCCTGGAACTTGAGGCGTCCCACAGTCATGGTTGTGCTCTGGCTCTTGCTGCCATCCCGGAGAAAGTTCTCGATCTTTCCCTCTCTCTCACTCTGTTCTTTTTCAAGCTAGATGTCAAATTTGAGTGTCTCACAGTTCAAATGTCCTCAAGGACAGAAAGTAGAAGCTGTGTGCATTCTGCAGCTCTGGCTTGCCCCAGTAACTTTAGTGAAGGTAGGTAAATGGACAATTCCAACCTCTGTCCTCCCTTTTGCAGGATCAGTCATGTAGTTCATGGCCATGTAGTTCTGCTGCTATTTTAAACTTTGATCCCCTTGCTTTGTGCCTCATGCTAGCAACAAGACACAGATGTGTTGCTAGCTGCTTGCATGTGCATCCTACAGTTCCTCTGTCTGTGTAGGTTTAGTGCTTGGTAAACCAAGGGCTTGACTCCAATATAAAATGTTATGGTGGAATTTCAACTGCACTTGGCTGTGCCTCCCCACTTACTTGCACTACAAGCAGAGTGGAGAGCAGATAGGCACAATCAAGTATTGTTAAGCATGTCACACTAAAATGATTTGAACAGGGACCCAAAGGGCTTAGGCATGGTGTGTTTTAGTTGGTTCTTCAAGAAGTATTTAAGTGGAATTTCTAATTGCAGGGTCCCTTGTTGGCACAAGCAACAAACCCATAAATGCAGTCTGTCTACATTTCACTCAGAGATAGGACAGTAGATTCAGATTGAGGAAATCTAAAGCTTTTCTTTAGAATGTGTTTTGTCTTGGGTCCACTTGTATTCAAAACACTATGATTTATTTGATGTGCTCACTTTGAGAACACATTTGGGGAAATTAGGCATTCCTCACTGGCTCCAGTAACTCAGGGAGACTGACATTGGTTTCTGCAGGATTTCACTGCACTTAAATGAAAACCAAGAGCACCCTAAAGTGACTAGTGCTTTCAGTACATTACATTTTAAAATTAGAATTTCCTTCAGTTGGTGACACTAGCAGAGCAAAGTGCCACGTGTTGTTCCCCGCTTGTCCTCCAAGAGGCCACAGCTGCCCCCACAACCCTGGGCACACAGACCAACATAGATGCAGGCTCTTCTAATGGCAGGTGTGCCCCTGCAGCCATCAGGGTGTCCTCTTCTGCAGGGACCCTCAGCATCCCCAGGTGGGTGCCGGCTGTGGAGCTCAGGGCCTGAGAGGTGCCTGCAGGAGCAGGCACTGAGGGACACTGGGGCTTGGTGGGGACAGGAAATTCAGCAACGAGTGCTGCTGGTACCCAGGTCTAGGGTACTTGTGGGGATGTGGCAGAAGCCCGGAGACAACACAGGTCACCACAAAAACAGTAAAACTGCTTTCAAATTTGCTACCTCCATCACTCTGCCTTCTCTCTGCTCTTTAAACCTTTTACAAAGTACTTTAAATGTCTCCAACAACTTTAGTAAAACTACTTGCCTGAGCAAAACTGCAGCTACTTCAAAAGAAGCCATGCCCCCAGGAGGGTTCAGTAAAAAATGCTATTAATTATAAATGCTTGTCAGTGACCAGAAAGCCTCCCATTTGACCAGCTGGCCAGCAAATGGCAGGTTTTCAAGCCAGGCATGTCCAAATTGCAGTAGCAATTCCTGTTCCTGTGAAGGAAAGTGTACACAGTGCACATATGCTTTCTTGAGCACTATGACAGTCTGATTTGTGTTTTAGGTCTCTAGCAACAGCTACACCTTCTAGACGTGCAAGCTGTGGAGCTTCTTCACTGATCAGGGTGGCCACCATGGGTGTGGAAAGTCTCCAGCTAGTTGCAGCATGGTTCATTCTCCCCCAGAAAGCAGGCAGATGCCGTGGGGAAGTGGAACAGGACTGGCTGTATCTCATTCTTTCCTAGAAAGCGCTGATGATGTTCCACTGTAGTCATAGCTGGCTGTCCTAGAGAGGAAGGTGTGGGGCTGTCACCAGCTGCTCCTCAGACTTTCATACCACCCACATCTCCCAAGAGTAGAATAGAACCAAGATTGCTGCTGAAAGGAATAAGATTAATGTGTCTTTACAAACTGACTGTATGAATCTACTTATAGACAGGGCCAGGGACTTTTAGATAAGGAAGTAAGGGGAGAAACTATCAGTTTCAGAAAATGTTACTAATTGACATGGACTGCTGCTCAGCCAATGTCATGTTAAATTCCTGAACTGAGAGAAGAAGAAGACTTAATAGAATATGAATATAATTTAATATACAAAAAGGAGTTGCATACTAAGGGGAGCATACAGTAGGCAAATCTGTAAGTCTGTACCTTGCAAGTACCTCAGCCAATGGGGAAAGGAAGAAGGTGATGCAGCCAGGAAATTAGGAATAAAAAGGGGCTGCATCCTCCAACATTTTGAAAGACCCCATGGGCAAATGCCCCATGGCCTCTCCCTTTATTCATGAATAAAGTTACAGGACTCCTCTGTCTCCTTGCTGGACATAAACCTCTGTTGACATGGATTTTTCCACGCACTGTCCCTGCCACAGCCTCCAGCTCCAGCTCCAGCTTGTGGCCAGGCTGCGGTCTCTGCATGCACAACAGCCTCCTCCTCTGTCAAGTTTTCAGATGCCAGCGCCCCTGTTCAGTGTTAACTAGAGGGTAAAAACGGCAGGTTGTGGACTGTGTTTGGCGCTGCAACAATCCTTCTAGGTACTGATCACAGACAGGTAACCCACCGCTCTCCCCACGACAGGCAGACTGGCGAAGACACAGTGCCATCAGCTGGGCGTTTGCAGCCACCTGCTCAGAGTCCGGGCTACTTTCCTGCCAAAAGGCAGGGGTTTCATAAAACCACGCCTTTTGGTGACTACGAGCTTTTTGTGGGAGACATCAGTGTGTGCAGAATATATGCCTATCATAGGCGAGGAGGGCAAGCCAGTCTGCAGTGCAAAAGCAGGATTAGAAGATGTTGAGTCCATTAAGAGGGCAGCAGCTAATTCTTGCTAAGCAGCAGCTTTAGGGAGCCTTTTGTCCTCCACTCTGCACCTTGCCATCC
Organism: Rhabdornis inornatus; assembly: GCA_013397075.1. NCBI lineage: Eukaryota > Metazoa > Chordata > Aves > Passeriformes > Rhabdornithidae > Rhabdornis > Rhabdornis inornatus. Next base: position 288,055 of record VWZS01004494.1, on the reverse strand, counting down.
ACCAACACTTTCTTGCTACGTGAAGGCAGGCATGGCAGCAGCAGTGCCCCGTGGCACAAGCAGCAGTGTGCCATGGGGACAAAAGTCTTTGTCTGCAATTTGATTTGGGAAACTTTTATAATGAAAGGGGAGGTGCAGGTGGCAAGCTGGATGAACAGTATTCCTTAAGCTTTAACAGCTGGGGGACTGCAACTGACTGTACCACCCAGCAAAGTGCATACAGCCTTGGAAACCTCATTAATTATGCTCCTTCTCGTCCGCGCTGTAACTTGTCTTTCCACTGGAATATGACAGCACATCTCTCCCTGGAGGTGAGAGCTCATATTTCCTCCTCCCCACTAAAAACAAAACAAAACAAAACAAAACAAAACAAAACAAAACAAAACCAAAAACAGGCAGCAGCAGAGCCTTTTTGCAGGTGTGCTTGCTTTTATGCCACTTGAAAAACCTCCCTTTTTCTGCTCTTTCTCTTGCTGCTGCCTCTGATCCTCCCCAGTTTATCTCCTCACTCTGCCTGTCTTCTTTCTGGTCCTGGCTGGCTGCAGGGCTTCTCAAAATCTGGTTTTAAAATATGAAGTGACTTTTGGACTGTGTGGCTCTGGGCCAAGCCTTCCTAGGCAGTGGCTGAGAAAATGTACTTATTCACTGCTTTTTGACATGGTCAAAGGTTATTCCAATAGACACGTTGGCATGAGAGGAGCAACTTCAGAAAATGGCAAAAATGACGTGGTTTGAAGAACTCAACCTTCATCTTCGTAGATGGATGGCTCCTGAGCAATGTATTTTTTTCCCACATAACGGATCTTTCCAGCAGCTCTCATGAACCCCCTTGATTCTGTTTTATTTGGGTGGTGTATAGGGGTTTATCCTACCTATATCAATATATCCTGTGTTCTGAAGAATTCCCTATGTCAGAGGTAGGGAAGGAGCAGGAGGTGCATGGATGCGGCAGAGAATTAAATTCACAGTAGTTAAGTGAAATTAAAGGCCAAATTCTAATCAGCTAGGTCTTTTGAAACCTACCTCACCCAACAGAAACAGTATCAGGGGAACAAAATTCAAGGCGGGACAGCATCCCAAAGACAGCACAAACCTGGTGATGCATTTTAATACAGCTCAAAGCTGCTGTAACACCATGAAGCTGCACTCCAGCCCAGTGGCTGTTTTGTGGCTGCAGCTGTGTTGAACGCCATCACTGCGAAATTACAGTTTCCTATCAACACTGCGGTGTTGGATTTTTTTTTTTTTTTTTAGTGTTTGTACTTTAGTTTTAGAACTTGGATTAGCGAGCTCTGTGCTTAAGCAAAGTGAACACATATACACAATACTTAGACATAGAACGCCCGGGGTTGGAAGGGACCTGAAAGAACCCACGGCAGGACAGCACAGCCTCTCTCTCGTATGATTGTTGTGATGCCGCATGACACCCCGGGTGTGGGCACAGGCTCCCCGCCGCGGGACCCGCCGAACTCGAACCAGCGGCCCCAGAGCAGCTCCCTGGCAGCCCGACCCCGCTCCGGCTGCCGGCATTGCCCGCGGGCATCCCGGAGCAGGGACGGCTTGTGCCGGCGGGAGCCTGCATCCACGGGGCGAGGGCGGACCTGCCCGCCTGTCGCAGGATGTGGAAGGTATCAACGTTGCCTTGAGTCAGGATGTGCTTTGGTGTAAGAGCTTTGTATACTTACAAGGCTAATCAGCAAGGGAGGAGACCTAGTTAGTGGAACTGGGAGCAGCTGGCATCGCCTAGTTCAGGACATCCGGGAACTAAGGAGATCTGAGGATGTAGTAAATCGGGATGTTGATGTATATATGTCTGTTGTATACATTGATAACTTGGCAATACGCCCAAGGTCTGTGTATCCTATAGCTGAACTATGTGCATCATAACACTTAAAATCATGCCTGTAGGGCAAAAAAGTCCTGACCGGGTGAAGATCCTCCCCTTGAGCATGCGTAGAAGTTGTCTGGGGTATGTAATGTATGGAAATTTCCTTACTAATCGTGATAGCCGGGCTGTGCTTGGGAAGTCACTGACTCTGAACCTGCGCGTGTAGGTAACGTAGCGGAAAGTGCGGCAGGGCGCGCTCGGTCTCTGGAATACCACCAGGCTTGCGCAGCTCTGGAATAAACAGCCGATCCCCCTCTTGAGTGTGCAATTACTGGCTCGTGGAGAGGAATCCGATTTTGTGGAGAGCGCTCCCGCGGCTGGGGGGTGAAAAGGGGGAGTGCATTCTCAGATTTTAAAAGCAATCATACGAAAAACCACAAATTCACACCCTCCCATCTTCTCCAGATCAGGATTGTTATGTTTCCCCAGCTTGCTGAGAAAAGCACGGTTATTGAGAGCTCCTGGCAATTTCTTTTTTTACTGTTAAAATGGTAGGAAGACAGAGATACGTATTCGTAACAACTGGTTTGTTTTGCTTCTACTTTGAGTAGGTCACTGTGTTAAACCGCGACCTTGTGAATTTTGGCTGCCATCCTGCCTGTCCTCCTCACACCTCCCTCCAGTACAGCACGCATCTAAGAAGGATGTTTTTCAAGGGCTCAGTTCAGATTGGTGGGTTCCACTCTTTTGCAACCATGACTTAAACCAGGAACTTATCAATGCCAGCCACAAGATTAGTCTGGTTCTCAGCTCTATAGGTAAATTATGGAAAACCCACTCATAGGGGACAAGCGGTGAGAGGACAACCCGTGTTGGATGTCCTAACCAGTGCAAGGCTTTTTCCCCCAAATTTACTGCTGAAAGTTTCTCCCCAAAGAAAAAAATCTGGGGTGCTTGTAATGATCTCCTCCAAAAGGCCCCTGATCACAATATCACACCATAGCCTTCTGCTTAGAAGGAGATGTTCTGCTGGCCCTGGCAATGCCACCACTGGATACAGTGTTCTTGGAACTCCGGGGACACGATCAATATCTTAATTTAACCCATGAGTTTTACTGTGTTTTTTTCCCTTGATTCTCCTTGCCCTCCCACCAGGGTGGTGGGTGGAGTGAGTGAGCAGCTGTGCGGTGCTCAGCTGCTGGCTGTGGTTAAACTATGATGCCTTGTTATTTTGTGTTCTCCGTATGGAGACCTATCCTTGTAAACATGCAGATGAAACTACTGTTGGCAAAGCAAAATTGCAAAGACAGTTCTCTCTGGGTTTAATATTCCCCTATATCTAGACAGGACCAAGGGGACACTTTACTGGGCCCTGCAAATGCAAAATGTCCTTGTACCCATCTCCACAATCCAGGGTGACTGTAGAAAGGAAAAACCTGGCTTTAAAACCAAACACGCAAAAAGTAGGTGCAGAGACTGGCCTGAAATGTCTGAATGCATTTGCCTCTCCTAGTAAGGTAGACAAGAGGCATTGTGAATGGCAAATATGGGCTGTCACCTCACAAAATTTTAAAGGGCAGACCACTGTGGCTGACTTACAGGGCACCTGTCACTCTCTTGGAGTCAGACTTTAAACTAATAAATAATGCAGTTCTAAAATAAAAGACAAATGTTTGAAATAATGGCTCTAAATTATTCTAAAATGCAGAGGCAAGAACAAGTGACAGGACAACCCATCCTACACAGAAATGGATCCTGGGGTTCCCAGGGTAATGCAAAGGTTGTCATTAGCTACCTAGTTGATAAAGGGAAGCCAGTTAATGTGATCTTTTTTAATTTCAGCAAAGCTTTCAATATTGTCTATCACAGGATCCTTCTGGAGAAAATGTCCAGCCCACAGCTGGATAAACACATCATGGTGATGGGTGAGCAGCTGGCTCATGTGTCAGGCACAAAGGGTTACAGTGAATGGGGTGACATCAGACTGGGGACCTGTCACTGGTGGGGTTCTACAGAGCTGTATCCACAGCCCTGTCCTCGTTAACATCATCATAAATGACCTGGAGATTTGAGGAGATACGGAGTTAGTTTGTTAGTGATACTAAACAGAGAAGAGCTGTTGACTCCCTCAAAGGAAGAGATGTCCTGCAGGGAGACTTTGATGAATGAGAGGTCGGGGGAACTACCAATTGTGTGAAATTTAACAAGGTCAGGTGCTGGATTGGCTGGGAAATGAGATGCTGGAGGGCAGTGCCATGGAAAAGGACCAGGGAGTCCTTGTGGAGGGCAAGTTGAATATGAATGAGCAGTGCCCTGGCAGCCAGGAGGACCAGCTCTGTCCTGGGGAGCAGCAGGCACAGCATCACCAGCCAGACAAGGGAGGGGATCGTCCCGCTCTGCTGAGCACTGGGGTGGCCTCACTGCCAGTGCTGGGGGCAGTTTTGGGTTACATAATGTGAAAAACGATACAAAGCTGTTGAAGAGTGTCCAAAGGAGACCTATGAAGACAATGAAGGGTCTAGAGAGGAAACCCTTCAGAAGCAGCTGAGGTTACTTGCTTACATCAGCCAAGAGAAGAGGACACAGCAGTCTGCAACTTCCTCATGAGAAGAGGAGCAGCAGACACTGATCTCTTCTCTGTGATGACTAGCGACAGGCCCTCAGGGAATAGCCTGAAGTTGTGTCAGTGGAGGTTTAGGTTCGATATTAGAAAAAGGTTCTTCACCCAGAGGGCGGGCACTGGAACAGGCTCCCCAGGTCAGTGATCACAGCACCAAGCCTGAAAGAACTCAGTGAGTGTTTGGACAGTGGTCTCAGGCACATGGTGTGATTCTTGGGGTGTCTTGTGCAGGGCCAGGAGTTGGACTTGATCATTGTGGTCCCCTCCCAACTCAGGATATCCTAGGGTCCTTTTAGAACTTTTAGGGTCGTGAATGTCCTGCACATCTAATCTAACGTTGCCTTCTGTCCATGTGAAGCCATACCCCTGTGTTCTGTCCCTACATGCCCATGGAAAAATTTCCTCTCCACCTTACCTTTCCAGTACCTTTAGGTACTGGAAAGATGCTCTAAGGTCTCCCTGGAGCCTTTTCTTCTCCATGCTGAAGAACTTCAGTTCTCTCATTCTTTCTTCATAGGAGAGATATTTCATCGCTCTTATCAGTTTTGTGGCACTGCTCTGGACTTGTGGAAGAAGTCTGTGTCAATGAGTGTGATGCTTACTCCTGGCACTGGGTTTGTGGGTTTTTGTTATTTGGATGATGGAGAAGTACCTGGTAACTGCAGCAATAGCCTGGCTAGCCAATGTGGCTTCTATTGAGTATGGATTCAGACCTCTGGTTCTCTGAGCAGTTAGCTGAGGGACCAGGGGCCACTGCTCTACAGTATGGAATTTTGGTGGTAAAGAAATTTTCAAAACCAGATGTGTGTCTCATTCAAAGTAGTTGCAAAGTTGGGCTTCCCTACTTCTGCATCTTCAGAGGTGATGTGCTTGGCAGTGGAAGTTATCCATGACAAGACTTTTCACTGCCTTTAAACAAATCTAAACAAGCCTGTCTCTTTCCAAAGACCCGAGGGCCATGTGCAGCACATGTTCCAAGAGTTGATAGCATTGCTGCCCTTTATTTCTGTCTCACTTCCGATTACTTGTTTCCCAGCAGTCCAGTGGCATCTGTCCTGAGCAGTGCAGCTGGCCAGACATCCCTCCTAATGGAGTAACATAACAAAAACCCCAGTCAGGGTATTTTGGAGATGTGGAGATGGACAACTTAATGGTATCAATCAACAGCTCTGCATGTTCAATTAATGCAAAAGATAAATCAAAGACTTCCGTAGGTTAATTGATGTATATGTGTTATGTGTACCTTTTTCATACAAAGGGATTCACCGAGATCTGTTCCTTTTAATTTTTTTTTTTTTTTTTTTTTTTTTTTTTTTTTTTTAGTTTTAGAGTGCTACATTTGACTTCCCATTGCATTGTACAGGCAAGTAAGACAGGCAGTGATGGCACAGGGACTGTAGCTGGTCCTGCAGCCTCACATGGTTATTTCTTAGCCTTAGCCTAGATGATTGTGGTCATGATCCTAAACCTTTATTTTGGGAATATCTTGCACAACTCACTTTTTGACTGAAATCTGAATCTCTTCAAAATGGACATTAAAAAAATACACAGCATAAAAAAAAAATCTATCCTGTGGGAAGAGTAAAATGACATGTCATCTTATGACTGGCTCATCACAAACACCATCCACTGCTCACATAATAAAGAACTACATAAATAAATGTAGTTTATGTTAATATATAAATATATATAGTAGATAAAGTGTGTAAGCAGACACAGAAAGCAGTGTCAATCCTTGCAATGAAAACCCAAGAAACATACTCATATGCACACAATAGAGCTGTACAACTCGTAAGAAGTTGAATCCATAAATTCCCTGTCATATAATCCATAAACTCTGTCCTGCATACCCTGCCAGGGAAGACAAGGCTAAACCTTGAAAACGCAAGGATCAGTTAAACAATAAAACAAATAAAAATAACTGTCCACCCTACCAACGGACTGCAGTCCCTAGACAAAAGACAGGACTGCTGGATTCTGCACTGCCTTTCTTTTCCCGTGCCCGATGAGAACAGATCCCAGTGCCGGGCGTTGGGGCCCAGCCATGCCGTGCTGTGCCGTGCCGTCCCATTCCCGCCTGCCCCAGGCTTGCCATGGGGAGAGCGGCACGGGCAGGGCTGGCTCCCAGCAGGATATCCATGCTGCACGGGGCTGTGAGACATGGATGCCGACATCAGAGCACTGCTCGCACAGCTCTCGCTCCTCAGGAGGGCTGACCAGCATCACACGGCTCCATCACTGGGAGCCGCAGCATCCCAGGCTCCCCAAAATGGTACAGGAGGAAGCTGTGACCAGCCTTGCTGACTGACACACCCCCGCGCCCGGGTAGCACTCACCACCCTTACCATCGAAATTCTTTCAAGACACGCAGCAAACTGAGGCCGGTTGTGCCCACACTTGTCTGTGCAGACCGCAGGGGTGTTTTCTTCCCCTTCTCCTGACTTGTTTCAGCTGCTTTCAGTAAAAAATCCCTCACATATCTCGAAGCAAAAGCAATTCACACAGTTTTAAAGGAATGGTGGTTCTTCTTCCTGTGAGAAAGTAGCTCTTCTTCCTATGAGGACAAGTGAAGACTTCAGGGCAGCCTTTGTTGGCCCTTCATACTTGATTAATTTATATTTATACTGCTTCGCTTCATTTGAAAGGAACTTGTGATTTATTTCTAATATATTTTCAGAAATGTAGCCCTGCCAACACGGACAGGAATGACACAGGCTGTAGTTCCATTACAAGTGTTTGTTTACTATTGTTGTAGTAAGCAGCTGGTTACATTGTGATGCTTAACTAATCCCCTTTTTGCTCTGTGTGTGTTGGTGTGAAAGCAGAGCCTGTCCGCTGGGGGTTTATCTGTGCGTCGGAAAGACAGCGCCAGGGGCTAATTGAAGGGAGCTTACTACCATACGTTCTATTGGTACTAATTAATTGGTACTAATTAATGAATATTTTCACATGTGTAAATCCCTTTTAAAGGACGTAAAATCGATTTTAAAAATAAAAATAAAAAATAAAAATACCCCACCAATAAGAAAATTTGAAAAAAATAATTAAGTCCCTTCTTGGGGTGGGGGCATGGTTGGTGGAAAAACATCTTGAGAAAAAATTCATCCTTATCAAAAGAGACAAACAAAAATAAGAAATTCCCATGCAAAAGTGGGTATAAGATAAAATCGGTCTTGAAGGTTTCCAGCAGACCACATGTATAGGCTCTTTGTAATATGACTTGTAACAGTGGTTAATTTGGTTTGTGAAAAACAGACACACTGAAAGTCATTCTTCTTAACCTCTGACTTGACTCTAGAAGAAATGCAGGGGCCCAGCGTCAATGACACAAAGAACTGGCATTTCCTGTGGCTCCAAGAAGGGATTTTTCACTTGATTTTGGCTGACTCAATTTCTTGTTCGCAGAAAGACATTAGGAAGAGGTTTCTAAGAGTATGCAGGGAGTTACTTAATTATTGCATTAGTTCTATTCTGTTATGTTGAGGAGTTCTTGTATTTGTTTTGGGCCTTTTGGTGGTTTTTTGGTTTGGTTTCAAACTCCCCTGCCCCCCTAAAAGCTCCCTCTCCCCCCAGCCCAATCTTGTATTTCTGCATAGAAAATCCTGACTTTATTAAAGTAACATCAAAGAATCATTTAAATGGAAAATCTCAGGAACTTGTATTCATAATGAATTTTAAATAATTAATAGCTTTTTACTAAACTTTTAATATTATTTTTGCAAGTCTTTAGGTAGTTACCAAGAAAAATTCATGCTGGCTATTCAATTTGAACCGATCTTTCGTGGCAATGGTGGAACGCTATTGCCACCTGGCAGCTACTCAGTGTCTGTGAAATGACTGGGTCGTCTAAGCATGCTTTCTATCACAAGTGTTGCCAAATGAGAGTATGAACTGGCAAACTTAATAGCAGACTGAGCTCAGGAGCCAAAACCCAAATGATCTGTGAACTGGGGAAATGTGAGCAGCAGTGTGAAGAGGAAATAAGGCATGTTAAAGATCAAGAGAGCTTGATCTAAACCATGCTAAACCATGGCCTGTTTCAGCATGAGAATAAAATAAAGTGTCTACTGTGTTGAAAATTGTAAAAGTGGTAACAATGTCTGAGAACATTCTGTTTTGAACTTTTCCCTTAAGGTAAGCCACATTTTAAATGACATTATTTTATATCCACTTCTGCTTCCAGACACTGACTATTGTGTGCAGACCAACTTGCTCATGAACTGGCACTTGAGAAACTGCTGTGTAGTAAACTGCTTGCACAGCATTATTTTACATTTATCACTGATATGAATTATTTCTGTCTAGGCCACCTGTATCTTAAGGCAGCTGAATATTTTACTCCTTTAGATCATAATACTGATTCTGCTTTTAAACTGCCTAAATTATTGCATTAATAATGTCCTAAGCATTAATAAAATACAAAAGATGCAGTTGGAAACACAACCAAAATACTGCACAAGCACTGCATATAGACTACAGTTCAATGTTTTTTAATTATATGATGTAATATTTAATTACAGTATTTTGTGTAACTCTCTGTATTGGATTTTTTGTGGAAAATAAACATTCGATGTCAAAATACAGTTGTAGCATTTAGTGGTCATTATTTTCCACAACTTACACCAAAATTAACACAGATAAGCTGTTTGCAAAAATTTGTCAATTCTGGCACAAAATTTCTTTCTTTACTTACCGGTTGCTATATTGCTGAAATGGAGTTCTCATGAAAACTGGACTGAAATGATTGTAAGTTCCAGCTGTTTCTGGAATTGGACCTAGGGACCTAGGCCCTATTTAAAGGTGCTATAAAGTCTTGCAGGAAGAAGCAGATCAGAGAATATAACATTAGCACACCTGCTGGCTGTACTTTCCTTCACTGCACATATCTGATTGCATTTAAAAATTAAACAATTCCACACTTACGTAAGGAAAAACCAGTCTGCTGTATATTCTACTGTGTATTTTCCTGAATTTGCAGGGATCCCTAATCTTTTGTTCAGATGGATAAAATAAGTATTGTATTAACATAGTTCTTGCCGCATTTGGACTCCATTTTGCAGAGGTGTTTGATTAGATATTTCCCAAGGATGAGTCTTACTTTCTCTTGGTTTTCAGTTGTGTTGTCACTACTGGTGCTAATACTGCCACTACTGTCATAATGCATTCAAACATCATTAGTAGTAATAATAATAGTAATGACTAATACTACCTTCATTGAGGGTACATTGACATCTCCCATGGGACAAAAGGTTTCTGAATTTGGAGTGAGGTTTTGAAAGAGCAATATTTGTTATGTAATCCATATAAATTTACTAATCTCCAGAATCATCGAGTCCAACTTCCTGCTCTTTGCAGGCCTATCCAAACCATATGAATAAAAGCATAATGCAGATGCTTTTCTAATTACTTGTTGCAAATTAATTAAACTAAAACAATCTAATCTACTGAAAGAAATTGCTTGATATTACTGAGGAATGACAAAAGCACTTTGAAATCTTGTTTCAGAAGGTGTGTGGACACTACATGTAATTACAGACCATGTGGGTAAAGAGCTGAGTTTCAGAGCACTGTCAGTATGTTCAGTTATTTCAGCCACCACAGGGTGGTAGCATTTCTGAGCATTACTCATACTGGCTGCCCTCTCCAGTACTTCCATGCACAGATTTCAATAAAACAGCAGTAGCCTGATTTTTAATCACAGAATGAGCCATCTATCCAGATGGGTTTTGATTATCTCTAAAGAGGGAGACTCAACACCATGTTGAGCAACCTGCATGAGTGTTTGGTCACCCTCAGATAGAAAAAAAACACCCAAACATTTTCCTGATGTTGTTATTGTCAATGTTAACTTATTAATGTTCAGAGGAACCTCCTGTGTTTCAGTATGTGCCCATTGCCTCTTGTTCTGTCACTGGGCACTATGAAAATATCACAGCTCCACCTTCTGTACACATTATATTCAGGTATTTGCACTCAGTGAGGTGATTCCCCTTGAGCTTTTTCTTCTCCAGACTAAACAGCCCCATCTTGTTCAGCTTTTCCTCATAGGAAATAAAGATTATCATGCTGGTCTGAACTCTCCCCAGTACCCAAAATACTCTCCGTGTGCTCACAACTAGATGCAGCGTTACAGGTGTGGCACTAACAGTGCTGAAGAAAGAGGAAGGAGAACCTCCCTTCGCCTGCTGGCAAGACTCCCCATAATGCAGCCCAGGACATAATTATTTTCTAATTATAAGGAAAATATTAGCTCCAGAAAGCCCAGAGAAAAGTCTGGTCACTGATCTGACTTTATTTTCACTATGAAGATATATTACAGTACACTGTCTGCCCATTACTATCGCCATTCTTCCTCACCCTTTTCCTCCATATTCAATTATTTTCCAACATTTAGTCTTCAGAAAAAGTTAAAATAAAGAAGAGCAAAACACAAGAATTCTGATCCTGGTTTCACAGTTAAAAGCCAGTAGTTTATTCATCTGCATATGTGAAGAACAAATTATGTCCCACTCACTCCACTTAAAAGTGTTTATCCTTAATGTTTTCAAAATGCCTTAGAAAAAAAGTTACATCTGTCTTGTTTATAGTTCAGTTCAAAATTATATTTTGATTTCTGGTTTAAGGAACAAAAGATATGCTAATACATTCCTCTGCATCAATGATGGACCTACCCAGTATGTTTTTTAAGGCACCAGTACTTTTTTTGCTACCACTAGAAATGTCTTGATAAACTAGGGAAGCAGTAAGACACAAAATGTGAGAGGAACTAAATGCAATAAGGAAGGAATAAGGAAGGTACCTACACAAGAGGAAAATAATTAATCAGCAACTTTGTGAATAGAAAAGCTGTATTGGGCAGAGTGATCAAATCCAAGGACATGACTTCTAAAGTCAGCACATACAAACCAAGGCTGTTTATTCTCCAGCAGGCTGCAGAAAGCAAGCTCCCACTGAGGTCACCCTGGATATGACGTACAATGGCCAAGATGGTTTGACCTGCACAAAACCTGGTTCTTTCTGCAAGTCTAAGAGCTTCCAGAATAGTGTAGAGCACAGAGAGGAATTCAGCTATTTACATGCTGTTTGCATTCCTCCATGAAGATACAACCAAAAATGTTGACAGGTAATTTTAATTACCTCTAGCAGCAACAGTACGTACCACCCACTTAATTAAGCATGGCAGCTGGCTCTGGAAATATCAAAGCTGGCTTTGGAAATGTCAGTCTCTTCCTACTAATGATAAAGTTTTCAAACCTGAGTGCTTTGAGATCACCTTTATCAGATGTACAGAAAACAGTGAAGTAGAAGTCCTCAAAAAGGACTTAATTTGCACATGGGTCACCCTTCACTCTCCCCTGGGCCTGCAAAGGCAGAGGATGATCACACACTTTTTGTGAGCAGCAGAGCCTGCTTCAGCATAGAAGTATTTCTGGGTGAACAGTTCTCGGTGCCCAAACAGTGAACCAAACTACACTTTCAAGGTCAGGAGAGCTGGGCATTGTGAAACACTTTCATACACCACTAGGAATTCTTAGACTGTTGAGGAGGCTGTGAAATAAGTGTTGCTCAAAGTTGTTTAAAAAAAAATTTTCTCGGACGTGACCTAAGCTTCTAGCCACTGTACAGCTTGTTATGGAGTTACTTGGGAACATTTTACTGTACTTCAAAGAAAGCAGTCATCCAGCTGTGATCAGCATTCACAGGAAACCACATTTCACATGGCACAGGGATGAGTTTGTTCTCACAGGCTGTATGTGTTGGTGAAATAAATATTGGGTATATACTTTATTTACTTTTTAATTTCTTTTAAACTGAAGACATACCAGATGACTTCTTTTGGCATTTCCACACCCTATGTTTTGTATTTTTGTTCAAAAAAAAGAGGAATTTTATCTCAGGACTAAAAGTAATCTCCTCTGTATGCATCAATAAGGTCTAGGTGACCTGCCAAAACTCAAGATATGTAAGGTTATTGTAGTAAGAATAGAAACAGATTGCAAAGTCGGGTATTTTTCTATACACTTTCATCTGCTTCACAGTTCAAAGCCTTCAGTCACCTCCCAGTGTTAATCTTTCTTTCATGTTTTTTCTTTCTCCTTTGGTACTTTCTGTAATGGTATCAGACTTCGGCATCTTGTCTGGGTTTTTTTGCATTGTTTCTTTCTTGTATCAGCAAACACCCAGCTGAAAACAGTATCAGTAACATCTCTTCATTTGTTATTTCGAATTTAATGATTTTGCTTTCATTTTGGAGCAAGACATGCATTCAATTTTGAAAATGACACTACTTAAGAAACTTATTTTCATAAAGGAATTCTGTCATGGACTGTACTTAAAGAAATAAAACTAGTTGAAACTTAGTGTTTAAACCAGAGTCAAATCACCATTACAGAAATTAATCACAAATACTATCATAAGAATTTTTAGCACTGAAAGGCTTTTAAATACATAATTTAGCTACCCATATCACAGATGGGTGTAAAACAACAGTACCCTATCAAATAAGAAGACCTCTAAAGAAATTGAGGGACTGGATATTTCATATGCAGACCACAATATTTCTAGCAATAGGAAAAAAAGTCCTATAGAAGACAAAAAAATCCTTCACACATTAATAATTTCAACAATAAATAAGGGAGGGCACTAATTTCTCTATCCAAAGCCTGGAAGTCTTTTAGGTGCAAGGATACCAGGACTTTAATCTGCTAATAATGCTGAGTCTTTGTTTGAGCTCTGAAGAAGGAGGGTGATACGTGCTTTCACCATGCCAGGAGCACAAAAAATCACCACTGGAAAGAAATTTTGAAGTAATTTTGTTAAAATCTGGATATATGAACTACAGCAGTATTTACGTAAGTGTCTATGCATACCACAAGTGATTCAGTCTATCAGCTTAATGCTGTTTTGTGTTAAGCTTATGCATCAGAAGGACAGAAAGACATGGCCACAATTTGAAAGTAAGCAAACTATTTGGAAAAGACATGCCATTTTTCTCCAGAAACTTCTAAAATTTGTACTTCTAAGATTTAGAGCTTGTTGTTGCCACTGGTCACTTTTACCTATGTAACATCTCAGTGCTGGTCAAGTTCTGCAGTCTGTCCTGCTCAGCAGCTGAATACATTTCCCACCATCAGTGTTCCTGCCCAAGTGGGTGTCATGCACAGAACAGTCCTGCAGCCTCCAGAGAATCCTTGTATTGGGGCTGATGTGCAGCACCACAAATTCATTTTTCTACTTTCCCCTGTACATGATTTAACTTGCACATGAACCATCACTGCCTATGAATAAACCTGTTCTTTTTTGACTTGAAAAGCGAGTTAAATATTCAAAATGTTCTCTGGGAGAAAAACTCAGAGAATATTACATAAGGGAGGGAAGGTGTTGAAAGAAAAACCTGCCCTCCCACTTATTCCTCCAGAAGACACTAAAGTAGAAGTTTCTTAATATCCAGCCATGAATATTTGGGATCTTGACAGCTGAACAGCAGAGGCACCTAAAAACTTCGCACACCCAGACACCTGAGAAGTTTTTAAACCTGTGGAGATATTAGGCAGTGCAGGAGCTCCAAGCCTCAAGCAGGTAAACAAATTGCCAGGCTAATGTTAAAAAAGTTCAGGGACAACTGGAAGGTTGCATGGCATTCTAATCTCCATTCTGTGTGCGGATTTCAAAACATTCTAATGGTTTTATATGGCACTGCTAATTTTATCTGGCATTGCCAGTATTCCCTCAGGTCTAAAAACAGTTGTTATTCTGTTTTCTTTGCTTGGACTAGATTAACTATAAAATTTTTACACATGCAAAAAAAGTTTGACTTCTTACAAAGCTTTCTACAAATAGAGTTTTAAAACAGCTACAGAAATCAAATAAGAATTCTGTTACTGTTGGCATATTACATAGAATGTGTTATTTTAAGCCTAAAGCAACACAAATACAGGTTGTTTCAAAAGCTTTAAAGAAAAATTGTATCTTAGAAACAGCAAAATATTTATATTTAGAAGAAAAACCCTAAAAGATTCCTTTTCATCTTGCTAAAAAAAAAAATTACATGCTGTTTTGAAGAGTACCAAAAAGGCACATTTTACCACATGCATCATGATTAAACTTTGACAGTCAAAGGAAGCTGCTGGGAATATATTAATGTCCTTCACACACAGCAGAAAGGAACAGAGGTGAGCAAATTTCAGTCCAAGTATTCTGACCTGTTGGTACTTAAATATACTGAAATAGTACAAATAAAAGATTTTAAAGTTTTAAGATGAGGGATCTTCCCTTAACTGAAGATAGGCTAATCCCAAACAGACCTAAAGAAAGAACTTTCAAAGTAAAGTGTTTGATATTACTTTACTTTACTAAATCCTTTATTAAAGAATCATATTTATACTATCCTTAGAGGTCCTACAGATACATCTACATACAAATTTTGAAACACTTCAAAGAGAAAGATTAATGTGAGTTTTAAACTGATCCATGTTTCTTGGTATGCAGACTTAACACTTCAAAAATTTAAAAATATGGAGACATTTTAAATACTGAACTGTGTTTAATGCTGGCTAATGGTTGCTTTAGTGCTTGTTTTAACAACTTCTTTGTTGTTTTTCCTTGAGTTTCATTTTTGCATGGAGTATTTACTTGAATTTCATGAAATTCAATGTAATTCACCAAAGACTTCTTTCAAAAGCCTTGAAAGAATGTATTTTA
Source organism: Rhabdornis inornatus (assembly GCA_013397075.1). NCBI lineage: Eukaryota > Metazoa > Chordata > Aves > Passeriformes > Rhabdornithidae > Rhabdornis > Rhabdornis inornatus. Next base: position 272,906 of record VWZS01004494.1, on the reverse strand, counting down.
ATTAAATCATGTTGGCATTCAGTATTGTAAATAACTCCTTACACAGTTATATTTAAACTGGATCATCCTGGAATGTGGAGCAATGAGTAAAGAAAAGTGTATATAACGTTATTCATAGGTTTCTAAATACCAGAAATCCGACAGCAACATGGCTCCTATTACTTTTTTACCACACAGGTATATTGTCATATTCGTTTATCCTCCACATAGGAATTTAAAAATTCCCACAAAACATTTTCTGAAAGCGACACTGTCATCAAGTTTAGAAAGTCTTCCAAAATAACTAATTGATTTTTTTTTTTTCATTTTTTTCTTGACCGTTATAAAACAATTGCCACATGAAGTTTTGGGCCCATTTCATAACAGATACTGATTTTGACTTAGATATTGTCTGCATCTAGAGTTCACACATTTCCACATATGGTGACAGTTGTAGCTCTTGAAATAAAAGTGCTGAAGAAATGTAGATTATGTTCTAAAACAATCTCCAGCATAGGCTGCTTCTTCCTTTTTAAGGCACATATCCTACAGCCCTGACTTTAAATTATAAACAGAATTGCAAGGATTAGCTGTACAAAACTTCCTACATTGACAAAAACTATTATTTACCTGTACAGAACAGATTATATAGAACTCTTGCTCTGTGTAGAATCTTATTTTCTATATACTTTTTACTTCCTGTTAGTTGGACAGCTACATTGCCTTGCCACATAGATATGAACAATACATACGCATTTTATGTAGATTGCAGTAAAGGGAATCCTTATCAAAAAACGTCAGTGCTTTTACCTCTGGACATAAAGAACAAGAAAGCCAAAACCATAGCATGCATCTAGTTACCTGAATTAGAAAATCAGGAAACCAAGAAAATAATAATGAGGAAAACCACCAATATAAGTATCAATATCAATGAACTAGGAGTGTTGTCACATTGAGCCAAAATTTTTAAATATACGATATTGACAAAGACACAATAAAAATGAACAGAATTAGATAATCTTAACACAAGTACTGCTTCCCTTACAAAACTCCCAAATAATTTTATAGTTTGCCTTGAAGCCTGAGATATTTTTCAGGAAAAAAAGAGGTTAAGGGCTTTCAGAGACAGAGATACTTGCACAGTGGGGTTTATGAGAAACATGGTAGGGATTATGATTTGTGGATTATTCTGCTTCTGAGTGCTAGAGACAGTAATTTAACATTTGGAGTCTGCCTGTTGGGAGGAGAAACTGGAAAATAATTTTATATAGCCATAAGTCTATATTATCTTCTGCCAGACCTGTCAAATGGCTCTTTTACACCTGCAGCAGTATTTAGCAATTTCAACTGACAAAACCTTAAAAATATGCTCAGTGTACAAAAACTGTTTAAAAGTAACTGAACTGTTCATTGTGGAACCCTTAATAGAGAAGCATGTTAAATGGCTAATCCTTTACCTTGATTATATTTAGAGATAATTCACACATAATTTTTCTGGTTTTGAAACTTCAAGGAGATTAGTCTGGAATTTTTTACTAAAATTACTATAGAAACCTTCTTCAGAATACTTCACTAACCACTAGTTTATGAATATGGTATTTGCAAAGTACACAAATGAAATAATTTTGTCATTAAATAAACACAAAGATGGAGCAACCAAATTGTGAGTACACTCTAAACTGCTTAGAAAAGGATTTTTAGGAACTTCCAGATACAGCCCTTTTCACATAGCAAGGCAAGAGCCTAAAATGAATGATAAGGCACTAAAGAGTTTCAGAAAAATTGATGCAAACAAATACTTTATTTCTGAAGTATATAGGCATAGTAAAGACTTCTGAACTTTAATTTTAAACAAACAAATAGTCAGTATGAAAGTTGGAATAACTCTCAGGCCTTATGGCATGTTGTTTCTTTCCTTACCACCACTGCCCCTTCTTGAGTTCTCACAATGTAAAGAGCCTATACCCAACGTTTGGAAAGCAATGTAATGCTGAGGGACAGGGCACAGGAAAGGGGACAGGATGTGCAGTGCATCATTGGCCTCTCTGTCCTTCTTACTGCACCTTCCCCCTTGTTTATCTTCATTCTTTCTTGCCCCCATTGTCAGAAGATGTCTGAAAAAGAAAAAAAGAAAAAAAAAAGAAGGAAAAAAAAAAGAGAGAGTAAAAAAAAAAGGGGGGGAAAAAAAGAAAAAAAAAAAAAGGTTAACCCGCTCCAGCTCTTGTTTTAACCTGTTTTAACAGGTGAGAAGTCTTCACTGAGCTACTTACGGAAAAGAACGTATGATAGAAGAGACTTATTGCCATGCCTGAGCCTGTGCTGTCTAGGCAGAATGCTGTAGTCACTGCCATCACAAAAGTGGAACTCTTCTGCAGTTTGTGTTTTTCTTGCTCCAGATAGGCAATTGTCTGATTTGATTATTACACAAGCTAGTCAGGCAAAGTCTTTCTTGTCTCTGCATAACGTTGCAATTGCAAAAGCAACTTGTAAGGTGATTTGCCTGGGCTGTTAGTTTTCAGTTATCGTGGTTTGCAGACAGATGGAAATGTAGGAAGACACTAACAACAAATTATTCCAGCGAGACAATTTTCGCTGGTCATTTTTGTACATCGTTGCATGATCAGAGGACTTTGAGAAATCTTCCAGAATTCCTTTTGCTTTCAGTGGAAAATAGAGCTCACCACCTTATGTTAAAGACATTTTCAATGCTGTTGACACGGTGGTATCTGAGCACACAGTATTCTAGTGGAGACAAGGCAAAATGGGATTATCTTAACAATTATTAGTATCTCACTGACCACTAACACTCATGCTGCAGGTGGTCTGTTAGCACCATTGGAACAAGACTATGAAGCTGCAAATAGCCAATAGGCCGATTGTTATTAGGTGGTTAATGGACTAGTGTACAGCACAGGCTACTAATCTAGATATCAGCAAATAATTTATTTAAAAAATGGTCCCTGCACACAACATATCCTTAAAGATTTCTTTTGCAACACAGTTTCGTTTTCTTGGCATGAAATCATTTTGCAACAAGATCATTCATATAGATATAAGAAGTTATTCAACTCCATCCAGATGAAGTTTTTGGCAAGAAAGTCTCTTCCAGAAATAAAAGCATAGTTATTTACTCACATAATGCTGACTTTAAAAGTGCCTATACTTGCCTTGTGGTTACCATATTCTTTTTTCTTTTATTACCAGACTAGTATTTGAAGATACCTACATACTTACCTCCTCATTTTTAAGATAACCACTTAATAAAACAGACACACCCCAGGCAGTTAGAAACTAAGAAAATGGCTAATTTGTCTGAAATGTTCATAGCTTAAATCTTACAAACACCATAAAATGACACATACAAAAGATATTTCCTTTGCACATAGTAAAGACTGTATCACATAAATGTAAAGCTAATGATATTAAGGTATGTGATTTAGTCACCTTATTTGTTCCTCATTAACTTTTTTCTTGCATTTGTTCCCAATTAGCCTCATGAGGTTTATCAGTTAAGGTGATTGAATATGACAAATTTCATCTGCAGTTCATATGACAAGTTATCTGAATTAACATAAAAGGGTTTTTTTCAGAAGTACTTCTTAGAAGACTGCTAAAGATATGAGAGTCCGCCAGCTTCTTAGAACCTACAAGACTCAAGTAACAGCTAGTGACATAAATTTGCCCTAATGGCCCTGACCAGCAATGACTTGGGTTGTTCTCCCCTCCAGCCAAAGGTTCCAAAGGGTCTTAAGTGCAGAGCTGGGCTGCCACACTTACCTGTCCTGCCCTGTGCATGGGCACTGTTGTATCGTTGTCTCTAGTTCAACCTCTGGCCTCATCTCCTACCCCGGACCTGATCCATTACCATGTTTTGTTTGGGACTGCTGGCAGCTCCTCTGTTGAAGTGCCCTAGACCCCGGTGTGCTCAGGAGCAGCCAGACTGCCCTCTGGTCAGGGAAGGTGCTTTTACCTGTGTTAGGGGCATCCCCAGCACCTGTTTTGTTCCTCAGGCTGCTGAGCAGCTCTGCTATTGCTGCTTGGTAACTCTGACTATGTATAATGGAGCCACAGGAATAGGAAAAGGAATAGGTTTTCTCTCCATTATCTCTCAAAGTAAGCTGCCTTGTGAAGGGCGAAAGGGGGAAAAGGGAAGCATAAAGAGCATGTCAAACATTGTTTCAAGCAAACAAAGTCCATATGTGCCACAAACGGTTATTAGCTGTGTTATTAGCACAACAACACACCAACTCAATCCAGCAAGCTTAATACAAGATCACTGTGATTGACAATCACGTTGAACAGGATCTACGTAGAAGATGCTTGAGGAATGAGTCTCTTGCACCACAAAATGACTGTGGTTTCAGGATTCAGTTATGCTTAAACGTGCAGAGAAATACAAGTACCTGTAACTCTTAAGTACTTTAAATTCTTTTCTCCCTCTCCTGTTGTAAATTGCTTCTTGGGCTTTCAAGAGAGTCATTTTCCCTCTTCATTTCCATACCACGGAAAAGGAACATGTGAGAAGAAAGCTAAGAAAATGAGTGAAAGCTTAGAAAATGAGTGAAAGCTTTTGCTACTGAATTTAAAGAAGTCAGTATTTTAGTATATAGCCCAATTATACCAGATGGCAAAGTATTTCTGAAAATGTTGTTCCGTATAGAAGACCAAGTACAGGGAAGTACTTGTAGCAAGCAGAGGTCACAGGAATGTACTGTTACACCAGCTAACATTGATAATACTGTTGTCATGGTCATCAGATAAAATTTCAAATGTAATCAAAAAACAAAACAATGAAAGCACAAATAAGGGGCAGATGTTCCCTGGCATACTGTTAAACTGTCTTGCAAACATGAAAGCTCAGAAAGCAGAGGCAAGTTGAAAACTATTTTATGCGTGCCTGAAGGCGCAGAAAGCAAACACCCTGTTCTAATCCTTTGAAGGATGAGTACAGCAGCCCTTTCACCTAGAAATTCAGCATGATAATGAAAACACTGAATACTTCCAACTGGTACTTAGTGAAAATACCCTGATCTGAGAGATGCTTATTTTAAAAAATTTCTTTTAAATTGAAGTTTAAAAGCCTAGCACATACTCACGAAGCAGAATTAAACAATGGATGTGGAAGGCATCTAGCTCAAATATGATTTCTTAGAGACAGTTACATATTGTTGAAGTTTTGCTCAAGATTTTCATGTCTCATCTGCTCTATGCTGTTTTGACACAGGCCAACATGCCAGAAAATTTCCCTGACAATCACTGGAAGATTCCTTCTAGACTCTTATGTCATCCTATTCCAAGCCAGTAAGATTGTATAAAAGAATGGTTTTGTTATTTGACATGAAAAGAAGAACAAATTGGGATACTACGCTCTGCAGTGCTAGTCTAGAACAATTTTAAGAATAACAAAAAAAATTAAGGTGTAGAACTTTCAAAAATTGTTAAGGTATTTTCAAATCACCTGTAACATGAGTCAAGTTAAACTAGCCGTCAACAAAGTATCTATTTAAAGAATGTGAAAATGATGGCACTTCATACTGAGGAGAAGTCTGTTTACTTCTCTATTTCAGTTCATGTCCTGTCTGGGGTTTCTCCATGCTTTCAAATCTGTTTACCTCATACGTGAGATGGCGCCAGAATATCCTTTATAAAGGATTTATACTCAGATTCTACTTTTCATCTAGCTCTTATTTGATCTTTCTGTATGAATTATGACCTATTCTTTAGAGCCATGTAAAGTATGCATCCCTTTGACAGGTCAGTGTGTGTTTTATACCTGATAAGCAAGGCAGGAGCTGAGGAACGAGTAAAATCAAAACCGCTGGTTTGAGACTTATCAGACTACAATGCGAAATCCTTCTATATAGTTCTATATATTTCATATCAAATGTATAAACTGGCAGCTTGCTCAATTCACATCACTACTGGATGACAGTGGGACTTAACCCCAACTCTATCTTTTTAGGACCAAAAGACTCACTGTTGTGAACTCATTCCATCAGCAGTCCACGAAGTTGTTCTAGGAGTGAGAAAATTTGAATATTTCAGTATGCTTCTTTGGAAGCTTGTGGCTAAATTTTACTGGGTTGCTAGTGCATATGGCTCCTAATACAAACAGATTTTCATGAATCCAGGAAAAACTACAAATTTACCGTATAACCTATTCAAAGCTAAATAAAATTTAAAAATAAAATATGGAGCTTTTAGAAATGGTTTATGACATTAATAGTAAAGCTTTCTGTTAATAAAATTTAATCTACCAGGGATCATATTTCTTTACACCTTTGAAAGGTTGCCACAAGTCTGTAGTGTTGACATGCTGTAGTGAATGACTTGAGACAAGTCACTTTATGTAATGTAAGTATCTCAAATGAATATTGTCACACAATTACAGAATAAACAAACATTCCAAAATATTTTGAAAATTAATTTTCATTTCCTATGGATTTGGATCCTAAATGTTTTCCTACGCTGAAAAACTTCCATAATGTCTGGTGTGTGCCACGACAAAAATAGAGTTTACCTCCTCAGGTCTCTGTAATAACTGTAGTATGACTACACCATTCATTCCCCAAATTCCCATGGGACATGATTAGTCAAGAGTTTTGTGTGGCTGTTTCAGCATTATGACTTCCTTACTGGGCACTTAGACTTAAAATTCTGGTTTACTTATTAATTGTTCAATTTTAGATTTAAGATTTTAGACTTTGCTAGACATATGCTTCACAGCTAACCTGTGAAAATTAATAGACACAATTACTTGGACATTATTGTTTTACTTTAATGGGAATGGAATTGAAGAGTGAGATGTGAAGATCTGGAAACTGCATTTTCAAGGTATTTTTATTTTTAACTTAATCTTCTGGATTATATTTACAAGTAGAATATATATTTTAAAATAGAATATATATTTAAAAATATATTTATTTAATATAAATACAAAAAAGGAAGAATTCAATAGTGGTGGACAATCTGCAAGACAATATTCAGAATATGATGCTGTTTTCTTCCTCTTCTATTTTACAGTACTCTGACACACTGAAAAGCCAGGAATCTATCTTTAAGTCATTGACTTTTTTTCTTGAAGGAATTTCTATTTAATCTCTTTCTGTTGTAAATTTCAAAACTTTTATTTCAGATGAAAAAAAGTCACAACTTTAAAATTACTTTAGTAAGAAATTAGAAAATAGCTGACACTTCAGAATTTATGCTATTATTTCCCCCCAAGAGGACCCAAAAACTCCATACATCAAAAAAATCTTATTTAAAATAGCTTCCTGTCCCCCAAATAGATACTTATGTCAATAAAATAGTCCAAGCAAATTCCCATAGGCATATTAGCCAGGTTCAGAGTTAATAAAATGTATGTACAGCACCATATGGTGTTATCTGGATATTAAAATGCACAATGTGTCAAAATGGTAACATCAAAACTACAGGTTTTTACACTACAGAAGCATTTCTGTAATCAGTGCATATTTTCTTGCAATACTGAGATTTTGGTACGGGGAAAAACCAGAAACCTCTCACATCTGAGTTCCACCAGTAGGAAATTAAACTGCTTTATATTTCACTATTGGGTCATAGCATACTCTCAGGCATCAAAATGTTTTCTGTTGAAAAGAAATTGAGCAGAATAATTACAGTGTACTAAATAATTCAGGGCTTAGTGGTTTGTCTGTGGTACGAGTTCACACGTCCTACATAATGTCAAAAGTAAATTAGATTCCAGCTTATGACATTTAACAAGAACCTGATGAACAGGTAATTTTTCACTATACTTTTGGGGTTTTATTTACTTTAAAATGAATATCACTACATTTAAAATATGAGAACTTCTAGAGGCTTTTTTGAGTTAACTTTTGGAATAGTCTTAATTAAGGTTTCTTCACAATATGGATGTACCACTTGCAAATACATGCTATGTTAGTAATTTTATCCTCATAATAAGATATGTTTTTTCCCAGACAACTATTTTTTCCAACAACTTATTCAATGCATATGACAATTCATGTTCTCTTAACTGTCCGTATGTTATACTCAACCCATGCATGCAGATAATTTTATCTTAACTGCTGATGTTAACTAGTTGACAAGAAAAAAAAATTAATTTGAGCCATTAAAATTCTATACTGTTTACTTTTTTAAAAATTAACAAGTGTGCATGTATTTCCATGGGCTTAAGAACCAAAGCTATAGAGAGCAAAAATATTGAAGGTGAATTTAACTAATTCCTAACCTACCTCCTAACTTTAAGTGCTAGACCAACTACCATTTCACTTAGCATAGAACAGAAACTGCAGATCCTTGTGTCTTAATCTATAGTTGCTCGTGTAACCATCAAACCAAAGGACTAAGAGGGCCTTAAGGTGAAAAGTTAGGCATGTGGCTTGACTAACTAACCCAGTCTGGGGATGTTGTAAGGGATAAATCCAATATCCCAAAGGAATTCTGGCATAAGCAGGGTTTGAATCCAATTCCAGCATGGCTTCACCTTAGTTATGTGACTTTTCCATTGCCTATTGATCTTATCCATTTTTGTAACAGACCAGAAAAATACTGGAAAATAACTCATGCATTAGAGAATTGTCCTGTCTCTCTTCAGGAGGATATAAAAAGTAAGTTAATGTTCATGGTTACAAGAGCCTTGGATACTGAGTAGAGAGGATCAATATGATTTCTATGCAGAATTAACAGGAAAATGGAAATTCAGAGACTACAAATGTACAATTTAGCTTTGAAACTGCATATTTCAGAATACCAGAGTCTTTATGCTAAGGTCTTGCTCATCATTCCAGTTCTTGGGGATTAGCAGCAATGATAAGAACATCTAAGCTACAAAATTTTCCCTATCTGTTCTCGTGACATGTGGTGACATACTAGTCATTAGTCACTTTAGTAAATACAATGTTGCCTGGCTGATTTTTACCTCAGAGCATATTATATTTAAAATATATCTCTCTTATCCACAGCCCATTCTGTGCTCTATCAATTACCTGTTGCTTTTCCTCTCACTCTTATCTGGGCTCATGTGCCCAGAGCTTTTCATAGATCTGACCTGCCATGCCTTCTGCTTTCTCTCTGCCTTCTTCAAAGCAGTCTTTGCAAACAAGAGTATCTGGCAACCTCTATCTTCCTTCAAATCAATGCATAAGTATGCATCTTCCTTACAAGTCACGGCATTTCCCCTTATTAATTATTTATGCACATTTCAGTAGCAACAGGCAAACTCCAGTCAGTCATATAACTACAGTGAGTTTTTGTATGTTATGCACAGGTTAATGCAGCATTTAATCTACCTATTAGTTACTTTGAAGAAATTTTAAATACTGGCTCTTTAAGTTATCTCCATCTCAGAGAAGTAAGCTAGAACTCTGTGTTCTCAAAGAATGTCTTTCTGGAAGAAGTGATGAAAACCTCAATACTTCTTTCTTCCCGTAAATGTACACCTAGCTAGCACAGAACATACACATCCAGTGCCCTTTTCAAGTAAGGAACACTACAGTATCAATAAAAACCTGTCAGCCTACTGACAGGTTCGCCTTTAAAGAGGCATGAAATCTACTCATAATCTAGTTTTGCACTATTTGATTTGCTTGAACTGGTTTTCAATGCACGTCCAATCAGAGTCCGTATGCNCTGCCCCCAGCGCTCGCCCCCGCCCTCCGCGGGACCGCGCCCGGAGCTCCGAGCCACCGCCTCGGCCCGGGGCGAGGCTTCCTGCGCTCGGCTGCCGCCGCCTTTCCCGGGAGCCAACCCCGGGCTGCGGCCGCCGGGCGGGCGTGAGCGGGAGGGAGATCGCGCCTTATGCAACCGGCTCAGGGAGCAGCAGCAGCCGCCGGGCGCTGTCCGTGAGTGCCGGGGCCGAGGGGGGAGAGGTGTCCGGCCTCAGCCGTGCGCGGGCCGCGCAGGCACTCCCGCCCCGCTCCAGCCCCGCTCCAGCCCCGCTCCAGCCGGGCCGTCCCGCAGGTGCGGCGAGGCTGAGGCGGGCAGGNATGAAAACCTCAATACTTCTTTCTTCCCGTAAATGTACACCTAGCTAGCACAGAACATACACATCCAGTGCCCTTTTCAAGTAAGGAACACTACAGTATCAATAAAAACCTGTCAGCCTACTGACAGGTTCGCCTTTAAAGAGGCATGAAATCTACTCATAATCTAGTTTTGCACTATTTGATTTGCTTGAACTGGTTTTCAATGCACGTCCAATCAGAGTCCGTATGCCAGACTGTCCTGGTTTAGGGCAAAATTTGGGAAGAAACCTCTGAATGGGGTCCCTCTAGTCACCCCAGGATACAGACCTGTGTCTGTACATTCTTAATCTAATCAAGCCTCGACCTTAGTAGTAAAAGAGGTAAAAACAGTACTGGAGAGAGCCGGGAACACAACTCGACTCTTCAGGTGTCGGCACTCCTCCNGTGCCGTGCCGTGCCGTGCCGTGGCTGGCTGAGGTGGGCGCCGTCAGAGCTCCCTGTCTCCTTAGCTCCTGAGCGGTGTTGGCCCGGGCGTCCCGCTGTGGAGGAGGAGAGGGCGGGCAGAGCCTCAGCCCGTGCCGCCTTCGCCTCCGCGCCCTGCCCGGCCGTGTGCACGGCGGCCCAGCTGTGGGGAGATGCGTGGCTGGAAGGACCTTTTCCCGCTCCCAGTGCCGCCCTCCTGGGTACCGGGGGCTGCTGTCGGGATTCTTTCCTTGCACTTTATCCAGAAACTCCTCTTCCCCTACTTCTGGGCCGACCTGGGGTACCTGCTCAAAGTGTTGACCTATTGGCTGAGGATGGAGATGGACCGGCTGCAAGGGAGGGTTGTCACCGTCCTGGACAAGTTCGTGAGGCTGGCGGAGAAGCAGCCCCACAAACCGTTCCTCATCTACGAAGGGACCGTTCACACCTACAGGGATGTGGACCGGAGGAGTAACAGGATAGCACAGGTCTTCCTGCAGCATGAGGCTCTGAAGAAGGGCGACACGGTGGCCTTGCTGATGGGGAACGAGCCAGACTTCATCCACATGTGGTTCGGACTGGCCAAGTTGGGCTGTGTGGTGGCGTTCCTCAACTTCAATGTCCGCCTCAGATCTCTCCTGCATTGTGTCAGTAGCTGTGAGCCCAAGATACTGGTTGTGGGAGCAGGTAGGGTATACTCCTCGTTCTTACATCCAAAACTTTTAGTTCACATCCTCACACATATCTGGCCATGCAGATTGTTTATTGGAACCTGATTTACAGATGTGAAAGAAACACAGGGCTGGAGGAGGCTTCAAGATTTTATAGCTTTAGCCTCTCAGGCAGAATCAATTAAATCCATGCTTTGTTAACAGCCATTTAACCTTTTCTTAAAAATGTATATTGCAGGATAGTTTTCAACATCTAAGTACAGTCTGTTCCAAGTGCTTAATTGCATCAGTAAAAGCTTAAAGTGTTTCTAAAAGCATTAAAATGACCTATTAAGAATACTTTTCCACTACTTCTCAAATAGTCAAATTTAATCTTATTTATTATATTTTACATTATTTAAGTAATGTACTTTATTCTCTTGTACTATTACCCCGTCTTTCTACTGACCAAACACACTACAAAACTGGAAGGTCTAAGCTTGGACTGTACAGCCTCTGCTGTTCAGCTGTTTGCAGAAGTACAACAGTTTTCCGAGAATAAAGTTTTGGGAGTATAGGAAGTTGATTCATAATAACAAACTTGCTGCTGGTGTTGGATTGTAGAAGAAATTGCTGTGTTTGAATAGCGATGGTACTGTGTGTGATGTGACTTTCAGGAGTATTAAATTTTTATTAAATGCTTCAAAAGACTTTAAAATCCTAATTTTAAATGCCTACGCATCCTGGGCATTGTATGTTCAAATTTGGCTTAATTAGATAGATGTAAAAACTGAAGGCAGATCCATGATATAAACTTGCCATAGCATTTATGATCTATTGAAAGTGAACCTGCAAGGCTCAAAGACTGCACAGGAGCTACTTGATTGGAAGAAAATATATCAAAATATTGCATATTAATGTTGTCCCACCTCTCTAAAAGTATTGTTTCAACTCTTCTTTGCCTTTTTTTGTTGCACATCTTCTTGCTGTACTCCTGTTATGCAAGTTGTGGGGGTTTACACCCATGGCACCCAAATGATAAAATTTTCTTCCATCTGTTTTCTACTGCTACAATGTTGTGTTTTCAGAAATGCATTTAAGATTTTTCCCTTGCACTTTTTAAAATCATAGATCTTGTCATTCTGATTCTATATGATTTGCTGGTTTAAGATGTTTGGTAATTAAAACAAGCCAATGAAACAAAAGCCAATTTAAATATAATCCAAAGATAGGATAACAAGGCTTCTGGACTGACAGCTTTTCATTTTGCCTTCTTACTTACTTTAAAAAAAATCTTGTTTAGCTCATTTTTATTAATATGTACTTCTGAGTGAATCATTTTAGGAAGGGAATTAGTGTTCAGGAACTTCCTGCTCCTTGACTGTGGCCACAGTGGAGAAACTTTGGATCAAAACTTGTATCTGAGAGAAGTTTTTATTTAAATTAGAGGTAACTAATGGATTAAAAAAGCATTTGCAGAGCAGGGCCAGGAACTGTGTTTCTCCACTCTTAATTTGCTACCAGCAGCTTATAGTAACTGCGTTGAAATAGGTTCTTGAATATTTCAACACAGCAACTGTGTTGAAATAGGTTCTTCTGGGATTCTGCCTCTGCTCACAAGGGAAGAGCTGTGTGCAGACAGCTGGTACAACAGAAATACCAACAAATTAGTTTCTGAGCTGGTATTTTACATTTTGGGCTTCTTACTTTATTACTGGCTTTTAGTCTTTGCTGTAAGTCTGTCAGTCCCATGAGCCTTCTCGGTATTTTTCTTAGAGGCTCTTTTTTTTTTT
>VWZS01004494.1:206787-260035 GCA_013397075.1 Rhabdornis inornatus | reverse complement strand
TTTTTTTTTTTTTTTTAAGGCTGTGAAAGAAGTTAAAGTTGCTAGGTCCTCAGCTATTGACCGCATTGTACGGGAGCCTCTGCAAAGGAGTCCAGATTTAGGAACTGAAAGTCTATACGCAGACCAGTGACTGTGAGGCCCAACTCACACCACTCTTGAAAGAAACATACTGTACCTAATTATTATAAATAATAATTTCCCCCTAATGTTTATAACAATTGCAGAGCAATGTTTAACGCTGGGGTTACACAGTCAGTTACATAATTCTTAGAGGTCTATTAAACATATTTTCATCCAGTGTTAGTGTGAGTATCAAGGGACTCTTCCTCATCAGTAGACATGAGTTGTTCATTTTCCTTGTGGCACTATTTTTGCAGCAGTGTGGATAGTTTGAACATGGTATATTTTGTTTTTCAAAGTATTTACACTGAAACAAATCAACCTGTGGTCTGATATCTGTCGTTGCCATAGACAGGCATAATGTCTGGCACTTAAGACTGTTTTTTTAAATCAGACAAGAGTACGTAATGGCAGTATTTCTGCATAGTGAAATTCTTTTTAAAAATATGTAGGTTTTTCATCCTCCCCAAAAACAGGCTAGCATAGCAATTATATTTCTTGAAAAAGTTACAGATTATATCTTCAGTGTTTTGGATGGCCTTTGGTTGTATTCATAGACTGCACCACAGCAGAAGTTATCCCCTTAACAATTTGACTTTCTGTGCTCAGCAAAACCAAATTTGCTCTTGAAATACTTGTCTATAATAGCACGATAGAACAGGAACCTGTATACAGGTTCTACTGTTACATCTTACTGTATATCTAGTTAATATTAAGGTTTCTGTTATGCTGAAGGGTACCTTCCACCTTCAGCTGCTGTCTGAAACAATTCCCATTGATGATTGTTTATGGCTAAATCTTCCTTGCTCAGAATGATGTAGCCTCCCTTTGTGTGAGATGATTGCATCTTGAAGCTTTTTTGTACCTCATTTTCAAATTGTGATACCTCCATACAATTAGGCTTGATAGTATTTATGGTTGCATTTTCTTCCATACCTTGTTCCATTTTTCATAGTGCCTCTTGTAAGATCCCTCTCGTGTAGTTTTTTACTCCTCACTTTTGTTGTGTGCCTGCATATTTTTCAGGCATTGTGGTTTGGTAACCCCATCCAATTAGTATTATCTTGTCTCTGCTTCAGCACTTGGAGTCAGTCTTTCTTCTGATCTGACAATTCTCTCATACTTGGATTGCTTTTTGTAACTTTAGTTCAGAGTGTTTCAGGAGTATTTAAGTTTGTGGGTTTGATTTTGCCTTAATGTATTCTATGAACTCAGCAGCTAAATGCTTTATTTTTAAGCCCTAGATATGTTATAAGAACTTCACAGTTTCTTCCTCTTGTTGGTTTCTTATATGAAATGGCCATCTCTAAAAGTCTGTTTTTTTTTTTCCTATGACACTGATGCTCTTTTAATTCATTTAGTGCAATCAAGTAAATTTTTTTTCTTTTTATCCAGGCTCTGGTTAAAAGGCAAGTACAGATTCTGTTATTTGCCAATATTTAGTCTTTCTGTTTCTTTCCAGTAATCCCATTTGCCTTTGTGTCAGAGAGAGAGTTTTTTACTTTATCTACACTCATTTGTCAGCTATGTTCCCAGAGTATTTAGTTCTTGCTATAATTTGTTACTTAACCTTCTCACACACATTTTTCTCCCACCACTCCCATTTTGGGGAATGTTTCTTGAAAGAGATTCAAAAGCTAGAGTTTCAAACTGTAATAAAACAGTAGTTAACTATCTTGTGAATCAATGAGGAACTTGTAAAAGAGAAAGAAAGAAACTGTCTGCTCTTCTCTTTCAAAAGGTGTTCATTCTTACTACATTTGTTACCAGACTAGGCCAGCCTTAGTTGTTTAAAAGCCGTTGGTTAAACAGAGGAGGTAAGGCAGTGCTTAAAATGAAGACATCTTTAAGGCACTATGTCCATTTTGGGGAATATTTCTGTTGATTGAAGTCTTGCTTGAAGTAAACAACATATACAGTTTCGTGACCCACCAGAAATGCACAAATGGAATTTATGTGCCAGAGCATCTCTAGTCTGTTCCTACTGGGAAGAGTTCAGCCCAGAGCAGGACATCTCAGGCTGCCATCATGACTTCTGATGCAAGGAAGGATTCACCTGTTAAAGGATTGCTCTCTAAACTCCATGAGATTGATTTACATCAGTCCTGATAACAAAGGCTATTAAGGGAGCGTACATGCTGCTTGGACACGTGTGGGTAGCCTGCTCTACGTGGCTCTGCTTGAGCAGGGAGATTGGACTAAGGTGACCTCCAGAGGCCCCTTCTATTCACAGCCATCTTGCAGTTCTTTACAGAGGTATGTCTCCCAGCTGTACTGCATTTTTCTGGGCAGGATTCTTTACTCTTGAGGCACTGGCAGTGCTTGCTTCTGCTGCTGAGTGAATTCTGAGCTGGACAGAAGCATGCTTACCTCCTAGAGAAAGAGAGTAAGCGAAGTAATTTTTGGTATTTGTAAATTACATACAAGTAGAAGTCTCATCTGTCATGTTAGTCACTGAGTGAAGAAAATAATGGATTCTGTCTATTTAAAATAGATAAAAAGCTGTTTAGGCCTAAACATTTATTACAGGGGACCATAGAAAACCTGTGGAAGACACCTGCTCTGTTAGACACCAAATCTCTTTGGTCACTTGCTCTTAGTCTAGTTTGTGTCCTGTCCCAGGTGGTCTTTGAGTGGAAAAAAGAGCTGACTCTGATTTGCAAGGTGGTTTATATTTTATTATCTTAATGCCTTCAGTGGCGCTTCAGGATACCAGCACTTATCCTGAGCCACAGCTGACTTTTCTATTACTACTTTGTGAGAAGCCATGCTGAGTCACTTGGGGGATCAAGTATAAGCAACAATTTTTTTCTGGGGGCAGACAGTGTTGGGAAGAGTTCGGACTTGATACAACTTCCTGAGCATATCAGCCAGGGTACACATAAAAGTTATGTAAGAACCATTTCTTGGAGTTTTCTTTCTGAGTAACTTTCTGTTCAGTACAAACTGGTCTCATAATCTAATGTATTCCTTTCATCAGCGTGGGACCGTGTCCTTGCCAGCAGCCTGCATGATCTCTCTCATAAAAAACCTTTGTGCAACTAGAAGCCTAGGACAGTAGTTCAAAACGTATTTTCCTTGCTTTCTCGAAAGATGTAACTGACGTTAATGTATGCATTCATGTGAATATAAAGTAACAGTTTCACAAACTTTTGTTGAATAATGCTTTAAAAGTAAAGGAGAAGAAAAGCAAACAAAAGTGGAAAAACGCATCCATCCTGATCAGTTCCAGATATTTTTTCCCAGTAGGAGCCAAATAATTAGCAAATGGTGAACATTTGTGTACAAGCAATGTAAACAACACAGATGGAACTTGCCAAATTTAGCATGAGGAGACATTTCTCCCAAAACAAGTAACCCAAAATCTGAATATGCTTTCATAGTGTAAAAAGTAAATAAGTACTTGAATGAAACTCCAGGTTTGAATAGCTGAGTTGCTTTACTGTAATTGCTTTTCTATATGAAGTGCACATACAAGGTACCTCTAGAAATATACGAATTACAGTTCTTCCAAGGGGGCTGTGTCTTCCTGTCAGGTGGAAAAGATGATATGTAAAGACTAGACAACCCTACACAATGTCTAGCATGGAAGTTTTCTGTTTGGGGACCAAAATGTTAGTTGACCATCATTAGAATTATTATTTGGAAATATGTTAGTACAACTGAGAGTCATCTCCAAACACCCCATCTCGTGTGCATTCCAGGAGTAACTTTCAATTTCTGGCACTTTGAATACAGCTGTTTTAACTTGTTTAACCTTTTTTTTTTATTCAGGAAATCATTTATTGTTTCTGCTGTTCTCTACTATCTACTGAGAAGTTTCTTTCACAGAAACTTTTAATTGCAAGTGTTCACGCATTGTTGCAAGTACTGGATTCCTGAGCACAAAAGAAAAATTATGCTGTTTAATCATTTAATTGTTCAATAGCAGTAAAAACTCCAGAGCCATTGGGAAAAAATAATGAATATGCATGTTTAATATGATGATTAATCTTAACTATTTCGGGTAAATATATTTCTGTCTACTAAAAGGGAAGCGTGTCCTTATGTTATTCTTGAATCTTAAATGAGTACATCTGCAGGGTTGAAATTCATAGTTGCCATCTTTCTTCCTTTGATGCATGAAAAGGGGGAAAAAAGAAAAAGAAGATGCAAGTCCTCTTCTTTATAACAGGCTTGCATTGTAGATGGAGCCTGTGAATGAATAAAGAATGGCAGAGAATGCTGTATTCTCTTACTACTTTTGAAAACAGAAATAGAACTCTGGCTACGTCCAACACCTCTGTTTCTTTTGCTAGGTTCTCAGTCTAACTTGCACCTACACAAGCTATCCTTAATATATTTGAGAGACATATATGTGTAATAGGAAGACAAAAGTCAGTATAAAAAGGTAATATGTGCATAGTTATTCCATCACACTTGGTTTATTAATACCAAGTGTTAGAAATAGTACAGTTATATTTTTCTATTTATTGCTCAAAAATATACCCTAATTCTATAATACAACAGCAAGACATAATTAATATGCCAAGGAACCTTGACATTCATGGCATCAGGTTTCATGCAGTTAATACTACTCTTCTTAATATTATTTCTTATTTAAATTTTTTCGCTCTGTTGCTGTCTATTAAGGGGACTGTACTCCAGTGATTTAAACAGGATGCTGTCCATCTTTCAGATTTTTAAAATTATTTGGATAATTCCTTTCTGAAATCATTCTGCAGTACTAGGAAGTTAGGACACAAAATTTTTAATGTTACACTACGTCAGATCTATTTGCTAAATGCTCATAAAATATATAAAATTTGTACTCTGTAGGCTTTAGGTTTGTAAAACATGCTTAGTTGATAATAGTAGGCTATATATATGTAATAGCAATATGGATTTGTATGTTATTAATTAAAATAACTACATCAGTCTGTCATTAGGAATGCAGTTTTCAGAAAGATTAAAAATCTTCAGTTGTTTTGGCATAAAATTTATGCATATGGTGTGCATATTTAATATTTGTGAAGTGAGTTTGGAGTTGACATCAGGATTTCAAATGCTGGCTCTTTGTGAGATTCTAGGTGAGTCATGTCAACTTTGTTTATTCGTTTATGAAAACTGAGGTAATAAAATAAATTGATACCCATAGGAATATTTGCAAGATTAATTACCTAGACTGAGATGTATCAAAGCACTTAGGTGTAAATGGGTTCTATCGAAAGCAGTATTGTTCCTGTTCTTGATATTTTTCCTGGATTAGTACTTTAATGACTGTGCAGTCTTCTGAGAAAGTGATGTTGTAAAAATGCTTCAAAATATAAGTACCAAATGGATTCTTTAAGGATTGACGTCCCTATGTGTTTTCTTTATTTACTCTGGGAACTTCTCTCATTGTTTCTTTCCTGATAAGCCAACAGAATAAACCTTAGTTAAACTGCTGTTTCTTTTTAAATTAGTCACTTCTGTGCTTTTGAAAAAAAAGTTCTCAATAGGAGATTGCTATTGAGGGCATCCGAAGAAACCTGTACTGTAGTTACCAGTTACGTATATATCTGCCTTGCATGGATTTCTTCAAGATTTATTTGAAGTTGAAACTTAACCTCACTTCATTCTGGTCTTAACAATGACTGAGGGTTACCTAAAATCATGTGGGCAATAGGAACTAGTAATCAAGGCTCACAAGTTTGCCTTGAAAGCTGGTTGACCATTTGACTATGAGGGATCAACAGTATTTTTAGCACATAATATCCTGTTTTCAGTGGATTTTCATTCTAGTTCATTGTTATTTTATTGAATCTATATGCATGGCATAGGTGACTTTCCTTTCTTTCTGTTATAAGAAAAATTTTAAGAGGAAAAATGCTTTATTCCCTAGTTTTGTGAAGACATAGTGGAAGTAACATTATTTTGTGTTCATTTTTAAGATTTGCTTGGGACATTGGAAGAAATACTTCCTAAACTTCAGAAAGATGTTAGCGTTTGGATAATGGCCAAGGACTCCAGGTTTCCATGTGTACATACTCTTTTAGACAAAATAGAAGCTGCATCTGAAGACCCTGTTCCAGTTAATCGATGCTCTGCCAACAACCTCAAGTCAGCTGTTTTATACATATTTACTTCGGGAACAACAGGTACAGATCTGCTAAAAAGTCTGTATTTTCCTTCAACTTTCATCTAGAAACTTGATTTTTCTGAAACTATTATCTCAATAGCAAAATGTCATGTTTCTCATCTAGAAGCATTACTATGGAAAAACACCCATATTTCTTGTAAGTAAGTGTTTCTATTCGGTGGTTTATGGGTTTCTCTTCTTTATTTTTTCCTGCCACATTGTACAAATACTATGAGAGCCTTTACCTCTTATTAATTCACAGCTCTTTACAAAACATTGCTTTTTTGGTCGGTTTACAATCGTAATAGTATTTTGTGAACACATAGCACTGCCTAGCTAAAACTAAGATTTTAAATAGAACTTTAGAAAATAATCTTGAATCTCGCAAATAGTCATTTGTTTTTCTTTCATCAAGTCATGTTTTATGGAGGTCACTGTAGAGACAGAAAATAGGATTAAGTTACTAGCCTTTTAGTTTAGAAACAGATGTCTGAATTGTGCTCCACCAGCTAAGAAGCTAAGACTTAAAGAAACCTGATCACTGACATGAAAGGCAGCATTGTGTTTTTAAGATGAGTGGATTGGCATTCTCATTCAGTTGAACACAACGGTTTTAGCCACATGAAGATAAAAACGCATATGTGGTTTGAGACTTTGTTCCTTCATGCAAGTAATAATTCAATTTATTTGCTTCAGGTTCTCAGGAAAAATTAGGAAATTAGAACATCAGTCTCCAATAAAAAAGTTAGGAAGTTAAAAATACTGTCAAGACATGAGGTTTCATTTGTAATGCTACTAATAGAAATATGGTTAAGCTTGCTTGTTAAGAGTTGGGAGTTAAAATTAGGTAAAAAATATTACAGAATTGTCCAAGTTGGTTGATTTTGTTCTTACAATTACAATCAGAATATCTGTGTGAAGTCTCAAGTTTCATTTATGTAGAATTTAAAATCTTTTGGAAACTTCGTGTATAATATATTAATTTACATTGAATTTCTGTTATGTACTATGTAACTAGAACCATAAGGTTTGTTTAGTCTGAAGAGTATGGAATAACTAATTCTGAATAACTGAACATTTTCACATGTTTTGATACACCAGTGGCTGATAATCTTAGTTAAAAGAAAGGTGTATTTTGCACAATCTGTAGTAATCTCTCTGTAGAGGCAGAAGTAAAAACTCAAGACTGTAGAAAACTTCTTGCTATAAGCAATTTATTGGCAACCTAGGCATATTCCCTTTTCTCTTTAGTGTGGAAAAGTGGAGTAGTCTGGAGGTCTAGCTAGACTCTCCACAGATTACGCTTCCAGCTCTAGCTAAGTCTTCAAATGAGCAATAGCTTTGCTAGAATAGGTGAAAAAACTTTATGAACCATTGCAATTTTTGAAGAATTGAACCGTTCTCACTGTTCATCATCAGCCTGACTCAGACTGAAATCTGTGTGTATGTTTGAGAGCACATACATTATGCAAGATCGCATCCCCCACTCAGATTAATAGGTACCAGAGTAGTAGCCTAAGAAGCCCTTGCCTGTGAGTCTGCATGTTGCTGAAGAGAAATGCTGTGCTGACCTTGAAGAAACTCATGCAGAAGAACCTAACTGGTGTGGTCTTTTCAAAGATTTTTTTTTTTCTTTTTTCCTTTTTTTTTTTTAATACTTCATAAACTTTGTGGAGTTCTAAAACAAATAGGTGTATGATTCTTAGATAAGCACCCGCTGTGTGATCTACTCCATGTAGATCCCATACCTTTCTTATTTACCTTACGGTCACTATAACTCTTGCCTTAACAAGATCTTTATGTTAAAAGAAGTCCATATCTAGAGTGAATTTTTTGTCCATTCTTGCTGTATATTATTTGCTAGCAGGCAAACCAATGAGTTTCTTCATGTTTCTACTTACTTGAATGGAAGTGACATCGAACTAAATAGCAAAGAGATGAGATTACAAACTAGCTAATCTTTATGTGTACAGAAGCATGCAATATTGTATTAAACATCCAACTGACTATTTATGGCCATGTAAAAAGATGACATTTTTTCTTTACAGAAGAAAGAATTGACTCTTCTATGATTTTAGAGGCTTTATACACAGATTCTCTTTAGGAAATGCTTTATTGCATTATTTTGATTTGATTACAGGTCTTCCAAAGGCAGCAGTCATTAGTCATTTACAGATTCTTAAAGGAGCTGCTGGACTGTGGGCTTTTGGTGCTACTTCAGAAGACATCATTTATATTACTCTGCCTCTTTATCACAGTGCAGCTTCTCTTCTTGGCATTGGTGGATGCATTGAACTGGGTAAGACTTGCTTGCTTTTGTTGTTAATAGAGAATTAATTATTATAAAAACATATAAAACATGCTTAGGTTCATTACCCCTAGAGAAACTAATGCTTTGCTCAAATTCAATGAGTAGTCTCTTTTGGAATAGCTGTGTATTTTGGGGAGAGGGGATGTTTTGTGCTAAGAAAGGATCTCTACAAGCCGTCTTTGGGGGGAAGAATTAGTTATTGCAATTTGAGTCACAAATATTTTAGCTTCTTTATATTCAGGTAAAAAAGGAAGTTAAGGACATAAGCAGTATTTTGGCAGTGTGTGTGGTGCATTAGTATATGTACAGACTAAGCATTGTACAGTAGAATAGAACTAAAATGTATTTGGTGAACTTAAAATACTGACATATACACAGACTACAACAGATTGTACAAACACTCAGCTTTTTCACATATTTTTAAGTTACATATAAATTTTTATTCATTTAATCTGTGTACTATTTGGACACTGGCAATAAATCACATGTGTTACTGAGACAATGTAGGTGTCCTCAAAGACTCTTTTATAAAATATTTATTTGGGATTCCGTGGAAAGTATTTTCAGTTTCCTTATGCATCAAGGACAAGTCAGAGCAAGGGAAAGATCATTGTATTATGGATTAATTCTGTCTGAATCTGCATTGATGAATACTTTATTGAGAAATAATGCTTCAGAGATACCCAAATGATTACTGATCAGCCTGAATCTTCTGGGTATTTTCGATTAAAAGCTTGAACACAAGGGTTCAGGCTAAACTCTTAAAATATTTTACAGCACCGACACTGTTGTGAGAAGCAGACTTGTTTTTAAGCTCTGATCAATTGCATTACTGTCTCAGCCAGAAGGCTGATTTCTTCTCCCTTCTTTGTCTACTAACATGTCTTCAAATAAAACAGCTTAAATACCACATAGTTCTCTTGAGTGAGGCTGTCTTAGCTCCTCAGATGTTTTGTTTTACAGCTAAGCTGCCACACAAAGCAATCGCTTAATTTAATTTTCCTTACTGTTTCCATGAAGGTGCAACCTGTGTGTTAAAAAAGAAGTTCTCAGCTAGTCAGTTTTGGAGTGATTGCAGAAGGTACAACGTGACTGTCATCCAGTACATTGGAGAACTTTGCCGTTACCTTTGCAATCAGCCAGTGGTAGGTGGAATCAAAGTGATGCCTGCTTGTCTGTCAGTACATTTATTGTTCTTCATGTGGGTATGCTGAAAGGGAAATTAAACTGTATTGGGCTTGTCCTTCTGCCCTTTTATGTGAGGTTCTGCAACTATTTGATGATATGTAGATGTGTAATAAAAATAATGGCTTGAATCATGAAGATATACTGAAAGTATTGTAAGGAATGATTTTGAGACTAAAATCTGATTCAGTATCATTTAGTGAAAAGGTACTATTTCATGGAATTTCACAAGGTTAGTTTTAAAAAAAACAGGATTACTGTTCAATGCCTTTTCTGAATTTTTAGAACTTTGTTTCTTGGCATCTGAGTGTGTCAGAGGTCTCACATTTTGTATGCCATGTTTTAGCACTGTTTTGTTTTGTGGAATGTGCATATTCTGAGGCATCTAAATGGTATTTTTAAACTTGGAAGGGGCTTGGTCTTGGTTAGCAGCTTTTTGTTCAACATGAAACATTTGCCTTTTTTTCCAATGATAAAACTATTCTAGACAACAAATATTTAGGAGAGCAGAAAGAATTTTGTGAAAATGTACAGAAGTTGGATGCGATGCAACTGTTATCTCTTTGAAAAGCCTCCCTTTGCCACTGTCATAATTTCATTTTGTTATTTCAAAAAATAATCAATGGTTTATTTCCTTTTCAGTGAATTTTATTAAAATGACTCGTCTCTTAGGAAATGGTACCAGTAACTCAAAGTATTTTATCTGAAAATTATTAATGTCATCTTTAAGCAGTATTCTAAAATCAGAGAATGCAAATCAGTCTCGTTTTCCAGCAGAATTCACATTAATATCTTGAGTTGCTAACCAAAGAATGGAAAAGGTCATTGGATTGCTCTTCCCTTAGGAAAATTTTCGAAAGTATATTTTAGCAGTGTAGTTGTGGGTCATGGATCCTACTGCACTATCCATGTGTGCCTCAGTAAGGTAGAAATTCTTGAATTAAGGAGAGCATGGATGATGGCCCAGTGAAGAGCGCTGGTGTACTGGATAACAAAAAATCAAGTTATAGATCATAAGAAAAACCAAGACATTGGGGAGGCATAGTTTTTATAAATTGTTATTTTTTCGTCATTGTAAGTTAACTTGATTTCCACAAAGTCATTTCCCTTCTCTCCAAAACTTTACAACTTTTGCCATGATTGCAGTCTGAGATATTAGATGTTCCCCTTTTCTGTTCTCTTACTGTACAGGGAGAGCATGGCTTCTTTTCCCACCCCTTTTTATCTTAAAGCACAAGTTATGCATTAATATACTTAATTTCTGAGACAAACTCTTCCATTTTTAAATCCTTACCAAGTCACCATGAAGTTAAAGCAATTTTAAATTGTGTAAATAAAGTAATTTTTACAATTCTTAACTATTTATATACCGCATACAATGGTTATACAATCATTAAGTATTCATTAACTGTATAATTATTCTGTTTGTTAATTTATGTGCATAATTTCTAGGAGCTGGCGTATCTAAATTCTTTTTTCTGTGAGGATACAGGGGTTTTTTTTGTTGTTGTTGTTGTTCTTTTTTTTGCTTGCTTGCTGAGCCTCCTGAAGAAAATTAAAATCATAAAACAAATCAGTTTGACAGTTAGGTACCTGAAGAAAAATATTAAGTATCTGTCATGTTAAAACTGGAAGAGAAACATGTTCACACAAATAAGTTGAAGGTTTTAAAATGTCTTATGCAATTTGCTCTTAGTTTTCAAGTAAGTAAAATAATTTCCTAAATTGGATTCTCTATTTAAGTTTTGTTAATGTAGAACTACTATATATGCTAGTAGCATGAGAAAGGTATGGCAAGTTTTAAAGTTCTGTCAGGATATTATATGGGCAGCATTAGTGAGATTAGAGTGCTACAAAGGCCTTCTAATCAACACAGACTGAATCCATAGCAATTACCTTATTTTCTTAATTTGTTTCTTTAGCACTAAACTCGAAATAAATGGTATATTGCTTACAGCTGGAGTCCACACTGGGGCCTTGTATTTCATAAATTCTTAATTGAACTTTGAGCAAGTCTCTCTGGTAGCATAAAGACTCTTGGCTGAGCTTTCCTTATTGGTTTTACCTTGTTTGATTGTTCTTCCTCCCACTCACATCTGCAACAACTCTTGAAGACTCTTGCAGCAGATTTTTTCTGAGGTTATTCTGCATCCGGTTTGGTTCAGTAATCTGTTGTCTGGAAAGAACATTTGTTAGAAAAGGAAGTTGTCTTTTTCCCTTAGGTACAAGTACAAAAAGATCCGGCATTGTGTGACATTCATAGACTTTCCTAGGGTTCTAAGTCAGTAATCCTCATGCCTGCTCTATTCCAAACACTTTTTTCTGCAGCATTTTGATTGTAGTGAAAATACAGTGGCCAGTATTGATGGCTAATAGCCATCAGTAGCTACAAAATGGATCAGTCTCTAAGATATTAGCATGACTACTCCAGTGGAGAAGAATATTCAGAAAATTGATAAATTGGTCTTGATGGCTGACATTGCTCAAAGTCTCTATGAACAGTGATCTGAAAAACTAGAGTCTGGCATAGCAGAGCTCCCTGTATTGCCTCTTAGGAAAAGCCTTCAAAATACTTCTCTACTAATCTATGGATATATTTTCCTTAGAGGCTTGTAACTAATTTAAATTTTAACATCTGAACTGTAAACTAAACCTTCCAAAGGCAGTTGCAGATTTATTTCAAATTTAGCGTAATGATCTGCTTAACAATGCATTGCATCCTGAAGCTTTTGGAAAGATGGGAATGTTAATGCAACATCTCTTTCCTGCTTTTCTGTAACGAAGACCTGAATCCTAAAATGTGTTACAGAGAGTAGAAATCAGTGTCCTCAATCATTACGTCCTGTTTTCTACTTTAGTAGAAAGCTATGATAAAGTGTGACAGTATTTGTATGATTTGTGATACCTTGCATGAAATAGGCAAGCTCTCTATTAAAACCAGAGTTCACTTCTGCTTGTATTCAATGTCTGTGTCACAAATAATTGTATCATTGCTTATAATTTCTCGTTTAATATGTGTCCTGTTTTATGTCCGTTTGGTATTGAGACAGTGTTATCCTCTGGCACAGGTAACATTTCTTATTTCCTTGGGGTTACCTAAGTGTATAAGACCATGCTTATCAGCTTTCAGACTTTGTTTTGCTAAGCTGAGACAAGACAGTCTTTCTACTAGATACACTTTGGCCAAGGCTTCTTTGGATGGGATTAAGCTCTCTGAAATGACTTCAGAGAAGATGCTTAGGGATTTATTGTGTTAAAACTCTTCTGTGTTAGAACAATAGTAGTTTAGAAGGAGAAAACAAGGAATTCATTGCTACTGGCATAAGAAAACAGCATGAATGTTTATTTCCCTGCAGTTGACTCAAGTGTTAGGGAAAGGGGTGTAAGGATGGGGTTTATGTAGTTGGATAGCATTTTGTCTCATGAAGAAGCAGTTTTCCGTAAAGGAAGGGAATTTAATGGATACATAAGCAAGGAGAAATTACTCAGCAGGCACTTTTCTACAATGCAGGTTTTACTTGTAATCACATTTTATTTCCCATTAAAGTTTAACTCAATTTATGTTCAGTACTGGAAATTGTTCTTTAATATCCTTAAAATGTGGAGTGGAAATTGTCAAGCCCCTTGCAGGTTTTTGGCATAAATATTTTATTGAATACCCTAAACCAGTAATGTGACACAGTTAGAAACAACCAACATCTGTACCTTCCATGGGAAGGTTCCTAAGAATCTCTACATGTCATTAAAATTTAATTTAATTTGGGGAAATTTTGCAATTTATTCTTCCAGTGACCTATCCTTAAAAAAAAAAAAATCTGAAACTATTTGCATGTGTCATAAACAGACATCATTCTTAATCCAAGGTGTTTCTGATTTACTGCAGTATCAACAGTGCCTACAATAAAATTTAAGACTTTTTGTACATACTGTTAGAGAAAATAGAACTTCTAGACTAAGAACATCCAGCACATCTGAAAAGAAAAGGCCATGAGATTTGGAAGCTTGTGTTTCTTCTCTCTAGACACTATCATTTAACCTTATAAAAAACAGACTGTCACAACAAACATTTTGCTTTCAACTGCCATAGCTACAACAAGAGTGTTATTTTTGAAAAGTGGCTTTAAAACAGATTATAGCACCTGTTTTTCTTACTGCCTTCCGATACTTATATATACTGGCATACCTCTCTTGGTACCCACAGATGATCCTGTGTCTGTTTTCTCATTCTCCCCACTAATAATGGTAGAGGTTTTCAGTTGTTCTTAGTGGAAAATGCCTTCAGTAATGTCTGAGGAAGCATTAGTTTTCATATCCAAAACAGCACTGAAGGCTAGTTACAATGTCAACGACCGGTTCTAGCATGGTGGATCATGACTTAAGAGGTCATACAACTTGACCAATTTCTCTCCTTCCAGCTTTCAGTTTTTCCTAGACTCGTCTTTTGGGTTAAACCAGTGGAGTCATGCAGAAAATGTGCTTATATTAAAGTCTGGAAACCACAATCATGCTTTTACAAAGGGAAGTTTCATATTGCTCACAGAATACTGTGTATAATATGCACCACAAGAAATAATCTGTATGCACTTTAATTCTCTGAACTGACTTTTAAACAGTTTTGTGCGATATGTTTTGACTAGTGCACTCCTGGGACAGTCACCAAAAATACAATACTTCGTATTACTGGGTGGAATACAGACAAAAGTGACTTTTTTTTTTTTTTGTTGGTAGATATTTTATGAGGAGATGGCAGTACAACTAAACAAAATGTTTCCTAATAGAAAAGCTAAACAAAGAAAGCTTCTTTCAGAATGTAATTCTAATCTATTATCAGGAGATTGATTATTAAAAATGGGGTGAGAGTGAGCTATATTAAATAGCAAGCAACTAGTTTCTGAACTAGAAAGATATGTCCTTTTCCTACTTTTTCTGTCCTTTCTTATGTCTTTCTTATGTGTTCTTCACACCGTCCCTGTTTTCTTTTATTTGTATTTTTAAATTTGGTTATGTGTTTTCCTCAAAAAATCTAGTTGCAGTTTACAATTAGGCATTACTAAATAATGAATGTGGATGTGCATCTTGAAAAATGCATATCTATAATAGTAGGAAATCTCTCATCTTATAGTCTAATAAACTACCTGATCCCCCTTTTTCCAGCTAATGTATCAATAGAGGAACTGGTGAATGTGTTGTTACATACATACCTTGAATGAAATACTTGAATGCAAATCCTGTGTCATCCGTCTTACCATATTTTATATTTAACAGATATTTGCATTCTCAGGACTTGAGATTGTTTTCAGTTTCATCAAGGCCATGATACAGAGAGCAATTCACACCTCCTTTTTTTTGAATTATCTTTGCTTCTCTCCATTTGGATTTTCCTTACGCAGAAATAATAAAAGAACTTGTTTTCTTGTGTTTGTTTAATGCGGCTGCTCAGCATTTTTTATGTAGCTGCAATCATGAATCCTTCCTGCACCAGTTGGTATACTGTTGATAGCTCTCTAAGAGGCATTTTCCAACAGCTTAATCACATAGATAGTCCAAGTAGTTTATTGAGAACACTTAAGGAGAAAGGACTGCTGGATGAAAAATCCCAGGCACGTGGTATGTAATGTAGTAAGGCAGGTCTTGACTTGTCAATTAATTAATATACAAAAGAAACAAGCACGCAAGATGGAGACAGTGTGTCGAACTGATTTATGATGGGTGCAGATGTTTGGTACACTGTTCAAAGATTTTGGCAGAATCAATGGAAAAAAATTTGAGGTGTACGGTAAGAACTGTTCTTGCTTATTAATGCATTGATATCAGTGAAAAATGCATTGAAAAAGTGCTTCATCTTTACTGTTAGAAATAAGTGGATGTAAACAGAACCCCCATTTTATTTCAGAATCACTCTGAATTAAGAAAATAAAATCACAGTGCAGGAAAATAAATAGACATTTTTAGAAACCTTGAAAAGATGTTATAACGTTCTGTTATTCTAAAATCTCTAGTCCTAGCTATCTGTGGAGAGCTGTTAGTAAATTCAAAAACACAAATAATAATTTAATTATCAGGAGACATGCAATTTGAGCTGATTTGAACTTATTTGTAGGTAGGTGACCAGGGGAAGGCACTGAGTCCCTTGTAAATGAGATACTGTGAGGAAATACAGCTCTTAGTATAGGAGGTGTTAATTTGGTACAGTGTTTTTACAGTGGGCTAAGAATACGCATGCACACAATTGCTGCATACCAATTGTTGCAGGGCAACTGTCTGACATGCCACAGCTTGATCAGGTGTCAAGAATGGCACAGGGATAACAGCTTTTCTGCTGGAAGGGAGACGTATTAGGTGACTCCTTGGAATTCATCCTACTCCTTTAATTTTATTTATTGTTCCGAAGGTAAGCTAGTTGATGAAATGCCATCTGAAAAGGGTGGACATTCGAAGCATATTTGGTCTAGGCAGTTTAAAGTACAAGTTTCTGCTTTTTTTTTTTTTTTTTGCTTTTTCTGTTGGGACACCCTAAGTGTTCATTGCTCAACCATGTTTTTGTAATTTGGTTGAATTGTTGACTCTTTTCCTTCCCTTCTCTTCCTTGCAGCATTTTATTTACTGCATAACTATTCATCCACAGTGCCCATGGATACCAACATGCCTTTCCTAAGAGCTGGACTTTGGCATTGTTCTGGACAATAATCTGTGTGATGATGTTTGATGTTAGAAAGAGATGTTAGAATGGCTACCTCTGTTTTATTTACTGTGGGTCATTTTACATTGAAAGCCAGTTACACATAAAGCTAACATGAACTAATGTCATATATTAGTTATTAAAAATATAAAAATAGATAAAATATTGGTATATTAATTTACATGCATGTAAAACTAATGTGAGTAAAACTCACTGCTTGAAGTTTCCCTAATTTTAATAATTTTCTTCATAGTTATTAAACCTGCTGGGAGATGAAATTACATATAATTTTCATTCTTGCAGTTGAAAGACTGCTAAATGCATGATGGTTATCATGTCTTCATCAGAAAGTGAAGAATTGTACCTGTCTGTTGATACAAGATCCCATGAAGAGTTCTTCCCTGCAGTACTCTATGCAGTACTGTGGTGGAGCTAACTAAATCACAAATGCAGCAGTTGCAGCAATGCAATCTAACAGTCAATCTACCTTAGTTGTGAAGAAGTGAATTACTGCTCTACCTTTTAAGAAATCTGCTTTCTGTGATCAGTTCTTGATAACATCGTACACCTTCTTTGTATTTTTGCAAAAAGGCTGAGTGCTGTGAGAGCATCCCTTCCTAAAGTGAGATGGCTTTACATTGTATTGTTGATGTTGATGATAGGTGTTAACATTGCAAACAAAGTGGGATGATGACCTGTCAGAAGTACTCTGCATCTTTTCCACAGGAGAAACAACTTTGTGCTGTATTAATATAAACCAGCCAAAGTAACGTGAGGAACTGAAATTACTGCACTTTTAAATGATACGTATTTGCTCTTTTGGGAAAAAAACCCAAACACCATAATCCATGTAGGCCACTGTCTTGTAGTTCATTGTAGATGATGAACTAGACTAGAAAAAACTGACTTTTCAGCAAACAGCTATCAATGCCTTTTTTTTTTCTTAATGTAAAAGTAGTAGAAGCAAAGTCTTTCAATTAGCTTGATCTCTAGAGGTTATGAATGTTCCTAGCCTGATGGAAGACTTACTTAATTACTGTGTGTGTATATATGCATATGTTTGTCTCTTCTGTTCATTGTGGAACAAAGAGTTTCCTTGAAAGTATCTCTTGAGCTGTTTTTTGTATCTTAGCAGAGGCAGAATATTTGAAGAATTCTGTGGCATCAGCAAGAGATAACTGCAGTTCGGCTATGGACAATGTCCATGTCAGTTTAGCCTTGAAATTGCAAGGAAAATAACTCACTTTGAAAAGTTTTGTGGGCAGCTGACAGGAATATTCTAAAAATTATGAACAATTTTCTGAGGGGAAAAAAAAAGCATTAAAAGCTTTCCTGATTTAGTTCAAAGAAACACTGAAATATTTTAGCTTAAAAAATAAGAATATTATTGTTGTTTATTGACAATATAATGAATTTGAATATGTAATATAACAGAGGTTATTATTTCAAGCATGTAACAACCTATCCTGTTGCATTGTGTTAATTTGTCTGAAGCTGAAAAAACAAACCACTATAAAAATGACATCTGTGGGCAATTTTTAGGTACTTTGTTGCAGGCTATGTCCATGCAGCACTTGTTAGTAATGATTTAGCATTAATTCAGTGAAGTATGTGCTTATGTGTTTAGAAATTACTTTCATCTAAAGACAGAAGGGAAAAAGCAAGACTTTTTTTTTTCTTGTAAAAACAGAGTTGTTAGTGACCAGGGGAAGCTGGTGAGTGATGTAGTTTTGAGGTAAAATTGCCTTTGAGGGATAATGCCTCAGATTGTAATCTGCTGACACTTATCTGCATCAAGTGAAATAGATGCTTTCCTTGCTGAATCATTTCAGCAGGAGAACTTTGCAGTAGGAAGTCTAATGATGAATTAATACATTTTCATCTTTCTGTGAGTTACTGGTTTTGAAGAGGGAAGGAAAAAAACATAGTGGTCCTTGTGATTTAAAGGAGCTTAAAATTCCACTGTATTTGCAATTTCTTGTTACAGTAGGAAGAATTAACATCCTCATGAAAAATTTAATTTGTCCAAGAGATAAGCCTCGGAGGAACACTGCTATGTATTCAGTTGATGCTTTACGGTTTTTAATATCCAAATTATTTAAAAGATTCCTGTTTCACTCAGCTGATCAGATCTCTTCACAAAAATAATTTGTTGTGATTTTATGTTAGACTAAAGGTGTTCAAATGGATTTTTACTATAAAGACATAATTAATCCATACTGGATTATGGTGATGGGGGAAGAGGAGCATAATAGAAAAGCAGGAAATAGGGACTCTCTGTTTTCTATAGTATATGTATGTGAATGTATACATATATATATATGTGTGGAAAGAATGTGAATATGTGCAGATGTGTGCATTTGTATATAGAGAGGTATTTGCATGCAAAGGAGTGTAGGTAAATGGAGGTGTATAGAGACAGTTGCAGTGGCAGAGTGCTATGCAGTTCTGAAAGTATGTGGTAAACAAATACGTTTATTTTGAGCTCTCACTTCTAGAGCATTCTGTATTGCAACTTGAAATGATTGAAAAGGGAGCTGTATTTTAAACTAGGTGAAACTAAAATAAACCCAGACAAACCCAAACAGTATAGATGTTTTGCCTTCTGGTACTTTAACTTAAAATATTATTGTATTTTAATGGTGGTCCATGCAATCTCAATGTTTGGGAATGTATAAATAAAATTAGAACATCTTACTGAACTGGATACATACTATTGTGTTCGTTATGGTAAACATGGGACCTGAAAACAGTGAAGACTCAAGATCACTAAGAAATAATGTATTCCAGTAACATTGAACAAAACCTTCTGAGTCTTAATATTGAAAAAAATACAGAAGATGACTCATGTGCAGTATGTGGGAAGGAACATATTTTACAACTATGTGAAATCGGATTGTTTCCCCATAATCACTCTGAAGAAAGAAGAAAATGGCTATTCATCTCTTCTGACATTAATCCCGTGACAGAAATAATTCCCATCTTTCTCTGTTCTTCCCAACTTTTTAATTCCTCTGAGGAGAAATAGACTGAGACAATACAACTTTTAAAATATGGAAGTGTTTATATAAATCATTGTAGTAATTTTTCAGGAAATAATTACTTTGTTCAGCAAGAGAATAGGTTTTAGATTTAAGCTTACTACTTTACAGCTGTCTACCAGCTATGCCAGCTTTCTTGAGTGTTATTTTTTCTTCTTTTTGTCTTTTACTGGATGTATTCCAAAGAAGGTATGTTTTCCCTGCAATATATGCAACAATTAAATGCAGTTATCAGTATACTATATTTTAATTTTTTTTTCTTTTTTTAACAGAAGGAAGGAGAAAAAGATCACAAAGTCCGACTAGCGGTTGGAAATGGAGTAAGAAATGATGTATGGAGGGAATTTGTAGACAGATTTGGTGCTGTTAAGATCTGTGAGTTCTATGGTGCTACTGAAGGAAACATTTGTTTCATGAACCACACAGGAAAAATTGGATCTGTTGGACGCACCAATTTCTTCTATAAGGTGACTATTTATTTGCATTCTACTTAGTAGTAGTGCTGAAAAATTGTGTTTCTTAGTTTGAGTACAGTCATAAGTCCAAGACAAATTTTCTAACTTGGTTATTGCAAGTTAGTTGACCCTCAGTAGAATCTTGGCACCCAAGTTGTACTCTCAGCAGTAATGCTGAGACTTTTCATAGGGTTCACAAGAGTCAAGAAGGTTTTGGCTCTCTTCTGACAGTTTTGAGTAATCTGACAGTTGCCAAGTGTGGTTTCAGGTCTCTACTATATTAGAGGACAAAAGAAAAAGTTGGATTAATTTCAATACCTAGGAACTCCTCATCTCTGAAATAAGGCTACAAATTTTCTATTCTGATTTACTATTCTACAAATTATAGTTAGAGATGTGTTTATATAGTGTGTTTATGTTGCATATTGCTATGTAAATATTTAACATAAATGAGAATTAATAATAATTAAGATATAATACAGTACATACAGTAGCATATACATATACATATAGTGGCATATAGACAGATACAAATTGAATAGGTGCAAATAAACATAATTAACTCAAACTACATCTAGCCTATATCAGTATTCAGAAATGTCAGAGATAACACAGTACATACATAATCACTGTTGAGTTGTTGTGACAGAGAATACTTGGCAAGATTATTAATTTTAAAATGCTATACCCCTTTATCTATAGTCTACTATAGGTGTTTTCTATGTTCTAGGTTACTGAAACTAGAAAAAACCCATTCTGTATTTCATCAGCTTTGAAAATGGCAGTCATATATCTAGGGGAGGAGGATTATAGGTTATTTATATTATACATTATAACTTTATTCCATCCTTCTGAGTAAATGAAGAATTTATTTCTCCTTGAAATTCACAGATAGACCTTTTGTTTTTGATCCTCTAAGGACAATCTTTTAAATTATTTGAAAGTCCCAAACAAAGTAAGATGTGTCCCAAGCTTTAGTTAATAATATGAAAGATGTCTAACCTTTTTGCAAGGAGACTACATATTTATCATTATGCTGTTGTTTGTGCCAGTTTTCACTCTTCTTGAAATAAATAGTACCTCATGCATTGCCTAGAATTTTAAATTGAGCAATACCTATCTATATACAAGTCCTGTTGACTTAAATGACATTTGTACTCCTTAGGAGAATTGATAGCAAGTTATCCTGACAAAACTTTTTAGTGAGTGATGTAAAACCATTGTTTGGAAATACAACTGAGATATCTTCTGATGCCATGTAAATAGGGTTCCAGGCAGCATATGTTCCAGGGTTCTCAACTTCAATACTCCATCACCACAGTACAATCGCTACACAGACTGCTTTACAGTTTGGGGCCAGAGGAATTCTTCACTTCTTGTACAGGAACTCAGATTGCAGTGAGGATTCTGGAACCACTCAAAAAACCACAAGAGCTAGTGTGTTGCTCAGAAACCACTGAGAACTCGGGAACTTGAGCAGATGACTTCACTGATTCTCTGCCCTACACGTCTGATGCTCTGTAGCAGGCAGTGACCATCCAATGCTGTTGAGTATCTCCAGAAGGGTCCGGAACTGCTACAGGAGATCAGAGATACGGAATTTAGGGAGTAGTAGCTGAACCAGGAACCTTACAGCTGATGTTAATTTTTGTTTCTGACTTTTCTAAGCTGATGCCTTATAAGATTATAAGTCTTATAAGATTTTGCGTGTGTTCCAAACTTGAATAAACTTGGTTTTCAGTATTGCAGAATTTTTGGCAGAATTTTGTCATAAGTCATTAACCTTTTGGAAATCCATTTAAAGTCTATAGCAATAAGGATTAAACTTGAAACTACCTCCATATTTATTTAATCACTTGTATTTTAGTAAAATAGTGTCTGGATTTTGCTTGTGACACTAAGTACATATTTTAATGCCATAGATAAGTTAATTTTTAATTATTTGAGGCATTTGTTCTGGGATTTTTTAATACATTTTGCAGCTTGCAGATTACTAAACAATGCCTTCTGAAGTGTAGCTGTTGTTTGTTTTACTTCAGTCTAAATGACATCTAGTAGACAACTAGTGTTGTGTAAAGGAGAGCAGCATTATTTCTGATTTGTTGACTTGTGGAAGACCTGAGGTTGGAAAGAAAATCCTGACAATGGCACAGTTTGTGAAGGTGAAATGCAGATGAAAATTATAGCTTTAATAGGCAAACTGAACTCTCAGAATGAGCAAAGTAACTTTTCTGCCAGTAACTGCTAAGGGCTGGGGATAAATGCTTGTGGTAAATACTAAGGTTCTATAGAACACGTTTATTTTCATAAAAATATTGGAAGACATAAGCTAATAGAAAGAAACAGATGAATGTTACAGCAGTTGGCAGAAGTCACTGTATTTACTATGTTAACTAAAAGCAGGGCTCTTGTTTCTTTTCCCACTGTGTTCTTTATGTAAGAGGGATTGGTTCATGTGCTTGAAAGCCTCCCTATAGAATATGAATAAATCTTTCAATAAAGCTGTTTACGTAGAGTCAGTGAACAGAAAAGTAGAAGCCTCTGAATAGCTCTTAAGCTGGTAAGACTTAAAATGTTTTACAAGAAATACAGTGTCTTGATTAACACAGTAATATAATAAATTACAATTTAATGTTTACACCTGGCATATATATGTATCTAGCTAACGTTGATAAACAATTATGTTATATATGACATACATTATGTGTGTATTTATATAAATGTGATATGGGAAAAATTTTGAAGACCCTCAATTGTGTCTACCAAATATATATATATCTCTTTCTGAATACTGAAATAAATTCTGAGTGATGGCAGACAACAAGGGAGCTTGGGATTAATGAGGTCCAAGGAGGCTTATAAGAAGGGCTAAAAATAACCCATTTATTTAGGCATGTTCACCTGAAAAGCATTATGTTTGAAAAAAAAAAAAAATACAAACTTTATTTGTAAATGTAGTTTTTCATTATTTTAAGCAAAGATACTCAAACTATCACAGGAATTCAAATCTCCTATGCAAAACTGTACAGATAAAAATCAGCTTTGAGCTGAGAAACGTTTAGATTTTGTAACAAATCTTAAATAATTTCAACATATAAAATGGCTTTCACAAAGCCTTCAGAATTAGTATTATGCACTTCTTCATGCAGTTGTAGAACTTGTGGCAGAAAACAAATTTTTTAGTTTAAAAATAAACAAAGTTAGTTTTAAGAAAATTTTAAGATCCTAGAAGACTAGGTTCAAAGAAAGAATACTCATGTGTGCATCCAAGCAATGGAAGCTCCTAAGTTCATTGGCCAATGAACATTAATGTTGTTTCTTCTCCTTCAATTAATTTTGAGCTAAAGTACAAAAAGTGCTTTGTAAAGTATTGTATTCTTATATGTCATGATTAGTTAATATCAAACATAGTTAAAATATTTGTTTCTTGGTTTTGTTTACTTTGGCTAATGAAGTTGTATGGAGGACCTATGCATCTTCTCTTTACATTATAAATAAATCATTTCAAGTATATTTTTAAAACTGTCTCTAAGATGTCATGGCACTATGCTCCAAATTTTTTTCTTACATTTCAGTTTTAAAAGATGCTTGAAACTAAATCTAGTACATGTAATGCTTTGTTTTAGAAACCAATATTCTACAAGAGATTTCAAAAATACTTCATCTCTAAAACCAGTAATAAAAAGCTTCTGATCTCTGTTTTCTGATAAAGGTTCTCTGAGCATTCTTCATAAGGTGAAACTTTAGGAATGTCAAAACTGCTTTCAAAACAATATTTAAATTTACGTATTTCCAATCAATTAAAAAAAAAAAGGTGAGGGAAGCTGTTACTATATAACATGTAGGCATCATAGTAATTAACAGTGTTGCACATTAAAGAACTTTGTTTCAGCTCCCTAAATGATGCTTTTGTTTGCTACCTTTATGTCATGCTTAACAGAGTAAAACGTTAAAATGATGAATGTTGCATGCAGTACTCTGAAAATAATACTGTAATGCTTCAACAGCTCATGTCCTCATCCTATTAGAATTTAAATAATGAAGTGAACCAAATGTTAGTCTATGTCCATACTAAATACTTTGCTGTGGAGCTTTCATTTTCTAGTATTTAATATGAAAAACAAGCTGCTTAGAAAATTAGTTTGGAAAAGTCTTTTGCATAGGCACAGCTGTTTGCACAGACTCTGTATAGCATATTTAATACAAGATGTGGTATTTTCTTTCAATTATCTATTTTCATTGATTATTATTTCAAAAGCCTAATTGGAATACACCTTGTTAATAGCCTGAATTGGTAGGCAAAAAAAGATGTATACAATATAGCATAGTTATATATAATAATAGTCTCAACAGTTTTTAGATGATCTCGGTGAATTACAGTTTCTGAGTGTTTATAACAGCTTAAAATAATCATTCCTTCAGCTCAAAAACTGTATCTTTTAAAATACTACTCTATATGATGCATTGTTTTAAGCTATTCTAATCAGACACAAACACAGAATAACATTTAATTTTATACCATTTCATTTTTGTTATTTAAATTACTCATTGCACTTGGTCATATGAAACCTGTTAAAGTAATAAGGTCATATCAGTGTGAAAAGAAAGAAAGTGGA
Source organism: Rhabdornis inornatus (assembly GCA_013397075.1). Classification (NCBI taxonomy): domain Eukaryota; kingdom Metazoa; phylum Chordata; class Aves; order Passeriformes; family Rhabdornithidae; genus Rhabdornis; species Rhabdornis inornatus. The sequence goes on along the minus strand of VWZS01004494.1, from coordinate 235,528 downwards.
AAAGAGTAGCATTTAAGTGTAGACAGCAAAAAAAAAGACCTACTGCCATTCTGTTACTCAAGAATAATCAATTATTTTCTAATTGAGGCGAACTTTTTGGCTCTCAAATTCTTGACTTTAGTAAATGATTTAATCTGAGGTTAATAAAAGCAGTTACCCTTCACTTAACTAAAATAATGTTCCATTCTTGAATCATTATGTTGTTTTGCAAGATAGGACCTTTTTCCTTTGATCAACTCTTAAAAATACCTTTATATTTCAGACTCAGGGTAGAAGAAAAACACAGTGCTGAACATTGAAAGGACTCAATGAACCAGTTTTGCCCATATGAGACTGAAATTGTGGTATTCATGTTGCTCTCGAATCAGATTTCTTTGAGAAAAAAATATTTGATGTATTTACAACAAATATTTCAAATTAGGATAAAGATGCAGCTCTTCATCCAAGTCAGTGGCAGAAAAGGAAAGAGGTTTATGTTTTAACATCCTACCCTTCAGTCACTTTCATATAACCCTCCTTGTGAAGAGTGCAGGTGTATATTCATGTTTTATAAAATTGTTCCCCTATTTCCAAGAATTCTCAGGAGAAGATAATTTCCTTGATTTCACTAGCTGTTAAAGATTGCTGATACATTTCTTTTTGAGAAGGCAACACGGAATCCCAACGGAATCCCAAGCCAGGCAAATTGTCTCTTCAGAATAATAAGGAGACAATTTGGACCACTGCACAGTTGTCCAAATAGTGTCAGGCAGTGTCTCTTAAATGTTGAGTTTGGATTCATATCACAGCAGAGAAATGAAGCAAAATAATAGTCAAATGCCATATATTCAAGAAAAAAAAAAAAACTAAACAAAAAAAAGAAGGGAAAAAAAGGTTTTGCAGTTACTAGTTTTGATAAGAGTATCTTGTCCTCTCCTTCAGTTCGCTTGGAGCCGTGGGAGGATTTGCCCTTCTGCTGGTGCTCACGTCCCACCACCATACAGCAGCCTGAGAAAACAAGAGGGAAGAACTGAGGCTAGTTAAGCAACAGTAAAGCCCAACAGGAAGCAGATTTTTCTTTGTGAGGGCTTTCCATTGCTAACTGTTTTTAGTGCCAGAAGACCCCAAAAACATGTGATATCAGCCACCACCACTAAATGTCATTTAAATACTAGAGATAATGCTTCTCTTATGCTGACTCACATTGCTCTTTCACTGATGATGTGTATCCCATAACTTACTTGTAAGAAAATTAACAAAAAGACAGTTCTTTGTCTTCATTTACGAATCTGTTTTGATGTTGCTTACCTCCAGGAAATAGCATATTTTATGCATACATACAGAGTATTTTACATACAGACTAATTTACATACAGAGTATTTACATACAGACTATGTAAATTTACATACAGAGTATTTTCAGTTTTAAATGAAACAGCATTGTCCTTTCAGATGAGCAAGAGTACAGGTTTCCTTATGCATATTTGCTTCCACCAGATGTCACTGTGTAGATGAGTAACAGATGATTTCTTCCCTTTTTTAGCTTTTTTTCCCATTTGATTTAATCAAGTATGATTTCCAAAAAGATGAACCAATTAGAAATAAGCATGGTTGGTGTGAAAAAGTTAAGAAAGGTAAGTATGTCTTTTAATAGGCTATTACAGCCTATTGATTTTAATAAAAATACTTCAGAGAGTTGTTTTAAGAAACCTTGCTATTGTGTTACTGCAGTTTACCAAATTAACTATTACTCTTTGCTCTGAAAAAAGCAGTATGATTTTTGATCTCAGATAAAACAGCATTAAACATACCAGTGCTGATATCAGAAGCATTCAGGAAATCCTTGGATATATTCACAGGAGAGTAGTGTTCAAAAGTAATGCTATGATATTATCTTTGAATTTATACATAGTGACATCTGTGTTTTTTTAAAGGAGGTTAACATAAGGAAATGGTGCCTAAGAGATCTACAGGAAGGACTGGTGGATTAGAGCAAATGCTTTTTGATGAGAGATTAAGTGTTTCTAACTAAGTGATGTGATTCAGCTTAATAATTTAAAAAAACCAAACAATAAAACTCCAAAATTGATTGATTACTGCTGTCCTAAAGATATCTCTCAAAAATCATGGTTACCCATTTTTTCGAAGTGTTATCAGATATGGGAGCATATATTGAACTGGGAAGGTAACAGCTGAAACTGAAGCAAAAAAAACCTCGTATTAGTCAGGCAGACAGCTTTAATAGGGAGCTGAAACAGATTTTTCAAAGGAGTTGAGATTCTCTAGCAGTTGGAAATCAAATGTGGGCACTTTGAAGATGATATGTCCCCAAAAGCTGGAATTTTATAGGAATTTATCTCTAGGGATGCCAGACTGACCTGGGAAGGGAGCACATACTCTAATTAGACACTTGGTCTAATTTTTTTTCCAACTACACCACTCAGTCTAATGAAAAGTATTATCTCTGCCTATAATCTTTGTCTTACCCATGTCTGATTTCTTCAGAGCATTATGGCTGCAATGATACTACGAGTGAACTAAATACTTTAAACACTACCAGTTTATGGGGAAAAAAAGACAGCTCTTTTTTAAGGAGTCTTAAATTAAAAATTGTGCATACTTTTGGAATAATTTTGATACATTTTCATATTTATAATGCTTGTCTCTGTTGCAGAGCATTGGAACTCTAAAGCTGTACTGTTCAGAACTTGGTCCCACAAAGTTTATCTCATACGATTATTCCATATTCTGCAACCTAACACCCTGGTACTCTACATGCATAAGAGGATGATCCTTTCCCCTACTCTCCCTACTTTTTGAGGAAGAAAAATTCTATTAAACTTCTATATTTTACACCAAAAAGTATATTGATGATGCTATATCACATTAATGAATGTTCTTAAGAAGTCACAGAATATTCTGAGTTGGAAGGGACCCACAGGGATGAAGTCAAACTCTTTAAGTGAATGGTCCCCACAGGGATGAAGCCCAAGCTCAGTGTTGTTAACACCAGACTCCAACCAGCTGAGGTAATTTCAGTGTTCTTAGAACTTCTGAAAAGAGACTAAATAGGGACATAGTGCCTGGGCTGAGCACCTACTTTTGATTAACACTAGTTTTTCATTAGGAAGCGGATAAAGCTGACACTCATAATGGAAATTTAGTAATGTGAGGAGTCAATTCAATATTAACTTGAATTGTGCACTTTCAGAGCATAATAAATTACTAGTGAGCTTAAAATTGATAGATGACCATTCTGGGAGAGAACTGGTGAGTCACCAAGAAGAAATACAAGTGACTGTGAATTTGCGTGGACAATATTGCAAATAATATTAATGTCAGGTACAGAAATGTCCAATGATATTTTAGGTTTATATTCTTTTATCTTCTCTGTGTAGGTGAGGCTGGTCTTCTGATTTCCAAAGTCAATGCGAAGCACCCCTTCTTTGGTTATGCTGGCAGTAAGAGACACACAGAAAAGAAATTACTCAGTGAGGTATTTAAGAAGGGAGATCTTTATTTTAATACTGGAGATTTGATGGTTCAAGACCATGACAATTTTCTATACTTTTGGGACAGGATTGGAGATACCTTCAGGTACAGTTATTGTTTGTTTTTGTATTACTTCATTGAAGATATATAGAATAGAATAATGTGGTTGTACGTGTTGTCAACTGGAACTGTTCAATTTGTTGCTATTGTGATGTAGTTTATAATGATTCTGAAGTGGATGATGCAGGCTTGATTTTGTCACAAGTGCTCCATGAGTAATAATCCTGTGGAGTTGAATGGTTAATTTTCAGAATAGTTTGTAGAAGTTCCAGCTCTTTGAACATGATTTTCAATAAGCATATAACTAGTGATGGATTTGCTATGAGCAAGGAAGTCGGATACTGATGTGGAGGAAAATGTATCAAATAGCAGAGATTGGTCACATCTGATATATTTATATGCATGTAAAAAGCTTGGAAACAACTGTATTGATCTTCAATTGTCCTTACAGTGTTGTAATACCCAGTAAAGTTTGAATTGCAACATTGTCTTCTGGCGATCAAATTCCAATGTGAAAAGTGTGAAAAAACATGAGGTAGTCTTAGTCTGAAATGAATGGAGTTTCCACTAAAGCTTTTTTAAAAGGGGTCATGGGGTTAAATTATTTTTTAACACATTTTAGATGGAAAGGGGAGAACGTTGCCACTACAGAAGTTTCTGATGTCATTGTAATGTTGGACTTCATTCAAGAAGCAAATGTGTATGGTGTGTCTGTGCCAGGTAAAAGCTTGAGTTATACATTTTGCTTCTCCCATGTTCGTTGTTAACCCTTTCTATTTAATGTTTTAAATATATGAGTCATGTTTGATTGAGTCATCTGTTTAATACCCAGCTAAAATATAGATGCAGATAATGAAAATACAGCCCAGTTGTGAATGAGCCAGTGAATTGTGAATGAGCATGAATGAATCATGCATTTATTTATCTGTATGCAATGAGGAGTATTTTTGAAAATCTACCATGCATGCATTTGTGATAGCTACATAATCTAAATTAAAATATTAAAATATAAAGATTTATTAAATTCCCATCTGTGTAAAATCTAGACACATCTATCAAAATAAAATGTCAACAAGGTCATTCTGAAGGTAACTCTAAAGGATAATATGTGAAGACATTTTTCTGTCTTATTTCACTAAGCCCCATAAAATAACTGTAAACAGTTAAGTTACAAAACCAAGAAGAAAGTGAAAAAGAATGCAAAGAGAAAAATTAATTTGGAAGGAAGAAAATACATTAATTTATTTTTAATAGTTTTTTTTTTATTTCTAATGAGATCATATGGGCTTGATTCTCATTCATGCTAAATCTTTTTTAAAAAATATGTGCTCGCTCTCACTGGGATAAAAATAATTTTACATATAGGAGACTGTTCAGTGCCCTGCACTGCATTGGTGGCTAAAAAAGTGTTAATAGCTTAACAGTGCTTGGCTATCACTGCCCAGAGCTTGCACAGTACCAAGGCTTTCTCCATGCATGAGAATGCTGGGGACAGCAAGAACTTGGGAGCAGATGTAGATGGTGCAGTGGTCTGAAACTGACCAAGGTGATACTCCATACCATATGATAGCCCATGCTCAGTTTTTAAAGCTGGAGGAAAAACAGTGAATGAGATGTTTGTGGTTGTGGTACTTGTCTCCCCAAAAAAATGCTGCATGCTCTGAGTGAGACCCTGCCCTGCAGGAAGCAGCTGGACATCTATCTGATGATGGGAAATACTGAATGATGTCCTGGTTTTGCTTTGCTTGTACATGTGTCTTTTGCTTTCCCTATGAAACTGCCATTACCTGAACACTTGAGCCTTGTTTTCCTTTACTTCCCATCCCATGGCAGAAGGGGCTGAGCACAAAACGAGCTGGATGTTTGGTTTCTGACAAGGATAAACCCACCACAAAATGAAAAAGGAGTTTAAAATGAGAAAAAGTGGTACTTACCTGTATTTTAAACAGGAAACATCATAGAAGATTGTCTAATAATCAGATTAAAAAGTATGAGATGCTGATTTCCTATACAACACTTACCTGTTTACCTATTCAGTTTATCTGACTGTCTTGATAATTGCACTTAAGGATAGACAGATCAAATTCCCTACAGATTTTGTAGTACTAGCAAAAAATATAACCAAAACAAAGATAAGGTTGGGAAAACATCTCTGCTGTTACTACTAGCTGATGGTTAAAGTGTTGTTACTTTTGATAGCTGAAGTTCATTGCTTTTACCTTTTACCCATTTTGTTCTTTCCCAAAGACCGACAGTGCTCTCCTATTCCAGACAAAACAGTAAGAACATTTAATTGCTGTCTCTGTTAATTCAGATCCACAATTTTGAGAGAAGATACTGGCAAGAGAAAGAGACTAAAACAGAAATGAAGACATAATTGGCTACTCCAGGAAAGTGGCTCTTCACTCTTGTTTTCAAGAGAGGAATGCTGTTGATATTTATTCACATTTATCGATTATATCGAGCATAGGACTCCATTTAGTCTTACCCACCATACTCATTTACAGCATTATTGCTAAATTGATCACTTGAGTGATCTCCAAGTACATGTAATACCACATAAAATATGAATGAGATCTTACAACTTTACTGAAACTCAGAATATGATATATGACTGTTAATGCACTATGATATTTTTTGTAAGGTTTATCACTACAATGTCAACTTTATTCATGTTACAAAATCCTAATCTCACTTCCTTTCATGCAGATCATGAAGGAAAAGCAGGAATGGCATCTCTTGTTTTAAAGCACAATGCATCATTAGACTTGGAGCAAATGTATAAGCAAGTAGTGACCTATCTACCAAGTTATGCTTGTCCCCTTTTCTTAAGAGTCCAGGTAAGCTGCATTATTGCACTGTGTATACAAACATCTGCATCATTTAAACACAGAGATAGCTAAGTGAATAACAGAAAGTGCTTGTTCATGTATCACTAGATTAGTTTTAGACCTGGTCCTATTTGCTGTCTTCATTAATGGAGTCCTGGAAAAGGGATTACACAAAAAGTCAATGAATTTTCAGATTATGTTTAAATGAGAGAAACTGTACAAATGAGCAAGGATAGAGATCATACAAAAGGATTTGGGGAGATCAGAAGCATAAGCATGGTGAAAGAAAAAGATTTAAAAACATGAACAATTGCATCTGGAGAAAATAATCTAAAATCCATTTTATTCAGTGAAAATGAGAGAGAAATAGAGCTAAAGCAGGAGACAGTGGCTGTGCACAATAAAACATGTTATTTTCTGTGTAACAATGACAAATATTAAAGCATTTGAAAAGATACTAGGTAAATTGAAAAGGTGAATAAAAAATGTGTGTTATTGTTGTCACCACAGTAATCACCAAAGTCATCCTTACTAGTGCAGTACTTTGCTGTAGTAACTGTCCAGTTTAGGGGAAAAATAGTTCCTCCCGCAGAGTGCAAAAATGTGAATATAATGCAGTGGACTACATGTGAGAGTATAAAAACACAATATTGATAATCATGATAAATGAATAAATCATGATAAATGAAGTCTGATGAGCACTTTCATTTCTGGGAAGTGTTTTGCAAACATCATGATAAAGACAAACAGAAAAATATTTCTGAAGATGTTTATGAAGGAGTCCCCTAAGTTCGAGGAGCAGATGAAAAAAAAAGTTATTGTTTAAAGAGAGAAGTTAAGTTATGGGAATTGGTATCTTAGACTACCCAGAGATTGAATACTGGTTCAGAATAAAAGGGGGAAACAAAATATCTGTGAAAGACCTTGAAAGTGAAATATGTGTGTATGTATCTATCAGTCTATCCCATGAGTCACAGAAGATTTCTTGCAGCAGCATTCTGATGTGAGCAAGCAAGATTAGACTTGAGAATGTTGCAATAGTCAGTTTATGACATTATAAATACCTAGTCTAGATTCACTCCTGTACAGCTGTACAAAAAAAACTTTACACTGGATAGACGGAAACTGAATCTTGATATGAAGTGTCTGGAATTTGAATTAAAATTTAAATGCCTCCACGACAGATGCTTTGCTGTTGGTACAGCTGTCACTAGCCAAGAAAGAAGGTAGTGGGTGGAACTTGAAGGGACAAAAGTTAAAATATATTAAGCTTGATCTGACATATAATCATACTTTAGATGTCAGAACATTTCTTAGACCAACCAGAACAGGTAGATTAATTCTGTAGGTATGCCTGTAATAGATAAAAGGGCTCTTTGACATTTTTTTTGAATGTAATACTTAATTTTTTGTATTCAGAAATTTTTGCAGATATAAAAAAATATAAAGACAGAAGAGAAGACGATGGAGAGAGGTCATGAAGTTGGGCTAAGTAGAGGTATTTAGGATAGAGAAGACAGTCTTACTACAGATACCTTGCACCACTTTTCCAAGGGATACCATAGCACTGGAGCAGTCTGAAAACAAAATGTATGGTCAAGATCCATCTTCCTTTGGACCTGTCTGAATAGGAGTATGGCTGATCTAGTATGTGATTCTTTCAACCCCTTTTGTGAGGTGACAATAGTCATAGGTATAGTAAATTTCCTGAGTTTTATCATTAAGGAGTTCTTGGTAATAACAGGTTTTACTCATAAAAGCTTCATGGTGTGTAGTTTCCTTTTATAATGTGCACAGTGAAGAAGATCGATTGTCTTGCGCATGCTGGGGCTACATACACCACATGTGACACACTGCTCAGGGATGCAGAAAGAAATGGGCTCTAGCTTTTGTCAGCCATGTGTCTGATGGGTCTGTAGCAGCACACAAGCTCCAGTTTTTCAGCACAATGAGAATAAACTGCCTTACATAAAGTAAGACTTTGCAAAACAAATGTGAATGTGAGTAAAAGAAAAGTAGCTTCTTTTTGAATAATGTATCTTCCTCTCTGCTGCAGGAAAAAATGGAAATGACGGGAACATTCAAACAACAAAAATTTCGACTTGTGGATGAAGGTTTTAATCCATCTACAATTACTGATCCTCTTTATTTTTTAGATAATTTTAAGAAAGCATATGTCTTGTTAACCAAAGAATTACATGAGATGATCTTATCTGGGAAAATGAAGCTTTAATTAATTGTCCATAGCACAGGCTATTAAGGGACAGCTATTTTTTGAGAAAACAATGCAATTAATTACCAGTATTTATACATAGGTATTCAGAATAATGCTTTTTATATTTGATATTTACATTCTTGCATATTTACTCACTTGATCATTTTTTTTCACTAATCACTTTTTACCTCTTGAGACAAATTTCTAAGCAAATAACCTGTAAAACATAACTGAAATATATTTTATATTAACTTTTCAATATAAATTCTGAATCTGATACTTTTTCTTAGTACTAAAGGAAATAAATGATACATGGTATGACACATGGTAAAAAAAGAATCAACATATAAAGATACTGTGTCACATGTTGAGTCTAAAGGGAGAATATATGCCAGTAACATCGTTTTTTTCCTGTGGTTTTCATACTTCTGAATATGTATTGTAAGAAGTAAAGGCTTGACACTGGTTGGAAGAAAAAAACTTTTCTGCAGAGGACTTCTCTGACGGAATATAAGATAAAAGAAACTGAAGCAAAAGAAATTCCTCCAAACAAACCCAAATACTAACATCACTTCTGAGCTTTTCTGTCATAATCTGTGCTCTTTCATTTGGCTGTTTGGAGTGCCAAATTCTGAAGACAAAGAGAACTTTCCTGAAATGTGTAGCAGCAGATCAACAATATGCAGAGAAAATCTGCACACTTAATGGGGAAAATCATTTATATAGCATAAAAAAGAATTATTGCAGCACTTTATGTCATGCATATTGAGTAACAAATAGCTTCCATAATCTTAGTAACAACTGCTAGAGATCATTATTTTATGAGTATAGAATATAGCTGAATTTTCACAACACTAGATTTTATGTTCTAATAATTGCTTTTTCTAAGTTTTAAAATAAAGTATACGATTATTTAAACCAAATATCATTCTGTCTCAGTTTGATTTAAATCTGATTGCACAAACTCTGTTTTCCAGCCTCTTTTGATACTTTATTTACACAGTGCCCTCTTCTAATGCAGCGTGGTGCCCGCTTTGATCAGCCAGAAGCAGTATCAGAGAACACTGAAAGAGTTACTCTCTTGAACACTGGGCATCATAAGTCTCTCTTCCATCATAACAGTGGTATGAAACTTGGTTCTCATGAAAGAGTAGGATGTAACACAGTTTAAAAATAATTTTCTTGTGTCTTTCTATCTTTTTAATCTAACAAGACATTAAAACCTGTGTAGATTTTTGAATCTTTGATTATTGCTTTAACTGATTTTCTTTAAAAACCCAAACCAAGGAAGCAGTGAAAAATATGTAAGGATCATAACTTACTTATATTTTTGAACACAATATTCTTTATGGGGCTGCCAGTATAAATAAGGAAGTTTACAATGTAGCAATTTACAAACCAGTGAGAGCTAACAAATACACCAACATCATGCCTTATGGTAGATGTTAATGTAAAGTGTGTAATGGGCAATGAAGAGAACTGTTGGATAAGGATGGTGGGAAGTCACTATGATCTAGCATTTCCTGAGCAGTCCCACTTTTTTTTTTTCTTTAGGCAGGGGATGTTTACCACTTCCTGAGACAGATGGAAGTGCCATTACCTAGTCAAGAACTACAAATTTAAGAATGAGGTATTTATTATAAAGCTAAACCCCTTTGCATGTTAGGCTGAAATTTTGAGCAAAGGATTGGTTGTTGAAATCAAAATTACTTTAACTCTTAACACAGGTATATGCTGAATATACTTCAGGACCCCTTTTATTACAATAGTAAAAATTACATCCTTTCTATGGAAAATAATTTTTTTGTATTTAAAAAAAATATAGCACCGTGACATCCACAATATCATGTTTAATCTTGTAGTAGAATACTAAAGAATTTAGTGAGATCAATTGCTTAGCTTTGGTGACATATGTAGCACTTCTAAAATTTATTTACCTTTATAATACTTGATCCTATATATGACTAGTGAAAAGGTTCTACCACTTCAATGCAACAAATGCAAGAAAAGAGAGGGAAAGAAAATACATGAAAAAAGAAGAAAACAACTTTCCATTAAAAAAAAAAGACAGAAATGAAACCCAAAAGCTTGTTCATGGGTTTAGCATTTGGTCACTTCTTTTGTTAAGTATCTAAGGTGAAGGAGATTGTTTCTGTAAACAGTGGTTGGATCAGAGAAAGCACCAGAGGAAGAACAATGTCTGTGTACCACCTTTTATGCACTGTCCACTAGAGGATCAGCCAACCGGTGTTTTCAAACTCTTGGGTACATTTTCAGCAGCAGTGGGATGCTTCTAACACAGCTGCCTTGGGAGCCTACAAGTGTTTGCTTCCCAGCTGTGAGCACTAGTGAAGTACAGTTCCAGCTTCTCCCATGTAAGCAAGATAGCCTGGGTAATCTGCTTGTTCTCAAAGGTGACTGAACCAGTTCTGTTCCATACAGTACCCAAGAAACAGGATGTCCATGACATCAAGAAAATAATAGGCTCTGTATTTCCTAAGGGGAAAACAGTCTATTACTCTCAATCCAATAGTTTCCTTCTTTTAACTAGTAGGTTGGGTGCCAGCAGATGCACTGAAGCATGTTCCAGCAAAATGTCACATTCCTCATGGATACGTAAGTTCTCAAACCAGCACTGCAGTTAGACTGAATAATGGTGGTGCTCATGGCAAACATCACAAAGGGTCTTCCTTTCAGAATGAGAAAATATTGGGACTAACCTGTTCATTTCCTACCTTCACACAGATCAGCATTTGAACTGGCTGAGGTATGAGGGTTTGAATGTTGCTGCAAAATGATGTCCCAGTATTTGTCTGGGAAACTTAATTTCATATAGTAAGTGGTAAAGAAGCAGATGAAGTGTGGCTGGAGAGGGTGTGGAGAGGGAGTTGCACTACTAACCTCATACTAAACATAGAAGGGAGAGAAAGATCAAAATAAATTAGGGTAATGATTTTTGAGATTTAATGTATTTATTTTTTCCTCTGCATTTAAGGAAGGGTCAATGATGAAAGGTCAATGATGAAAGAAATGTTTATTAATTAAAGAAAAAAAAAAGAGGTTGGAGTTACCATTCAGTAAAGATAAAATTCTGGAAGGGTAAACACGTATCTCCTCTTTTGTCTTGGTAAATGTGGTACAGTTAATACAGTTGTAGTCTGTATTAATTTTCATAAACCTTTCTCAGGATCCCCAGAAAACAGTAAAAAACCACAAGCAGATCATGGCCTGAATTTTATTCTCCTCACCCAAGGCAGATAAATAGAGCTTTTAAAGAGAATTCTTGTACCTATAAGAGCAACCATAAAGAATGTATTTCAATTGACGTACAAGTTTCCTGCAGATGACATACAGAAAACACCTTCTACTGTTGATTTTGCACCTTTCTTTTTTTTTTTTTTGAGGAAAAAAAGAGGTAAAGGCAGGAGGAAGCACTCTTTCCTGCATTTTTGAAATCTAAAAATATTGGATGGCTGAAAAAAAGAAAAGAAAATGCAAAAACATTCATTTTCAGTAGCCTGTCCCGAGCTAACAATGCAACTAGTTATTTGATGTGCATTATCACAGCAGAAATAATGACACATACCAGTATGTATGAAATTTATTTAGTCAACACTAATTTCAAGCAAATAATGCCCTTCTGTTTAATATCTGCTACTGCAAAATTTAGATGCAAAAGTTCAGCAGACAGCCAAAGAAAAGTTGCATGTGAATAGCAGCAATTTTAGAAATAATTTTAGTGTGATGTGTATTATCAGTGCTGTTAATAACTGACAGCATAATGTGGCAAATAATTTGGCCATAAAGGTAACATCAGAAGATCATGTGATTGTGTCCTGGTACTCAGGAATTAATACCTTACACCTTACACCCTAATTAGACCAATAGGTAATATGATTTATGCCATGATAATTTTAAATAAACTGGGTCATTAGCAGAGTGAACTGCAATTCCTATGCCACTAACAAGTCCACAAGTCTGAGAATCTTTTACCAAAGTAGACTTCCCTGAGTTTCTCCAAAGGCTGCAATAAGCACAACCCAATCAAACGGTGAGGAATTGCTTTAGCAACACAAAAGAGCAGTCCTTGCTGCTGCCTTGCAGTAGGAGGTACACTGACCTATTCCCATTTGGAGCTGTGCTGGCACCATGAGGTTTGCATACTTCGTGTTATTCCACAGTCCTGCATGACAGGTGGGTGGTTTTGTGATATGTCAGCTGGACCACACACACATATTTATAAATAAAAAGGGAACTCAGACTGGCAGAAACCATTGGTTATTATGTCTCCTTTTCTTCATGTAACTGATACTGCTATGCTGACAAAAATAATGTTTCTTAGAAGTAACATTAACAAGTAACAGCATTACCCATATGGAAGGGTCCAAGTCTGGTAAGATGCTTTTTGTGATGGTTCTGGGTTTAGAACTCAACTAAGTATCTCTGTTCATCTGAAAACCAACAAATCAACCAGCCAACCAATAAACAAACCAACCAACCAACCATATAAAACCCCAAACCCCAATATCCACATTATAGCAAATAGAGTAAATAGTATTCAATTATTTGAAATATATCTTGCAAGAAGGGAGTCAATGCCTTGATGGGAATTCTAATATGAAAAGAGTCCTGCTCATTCAGTGCAAACTGCTAAGTACAGATAAACAGAATTGTCAGTCTCTTACAGTGCTTATGCTATGGAAGGGCATATATTTTGCTTTAAAATACTTATTAAACATGTGGATTTGATCCAAAACTACACAACTTATTTTAGTATACAGTTATTTACCTGACAGAACTCATTACTAATCTCATTTTGCCAAGCTTTCACGCATCATTGTGAACTATATGTGGCCAAAATATGTAGCAACAGGTGCCCCTGTGGGATGGTAGATGACAGAAAACTAATTGATGGCTTTGGAAGTAATGACAAAAGTGTTATCTGTGATTCAAGAAAAAAAAACATGTTATAGTGATTACCACAATTTCAATTCATTTTTCTATTTATTCCGCCTTTCTTGTTTATTCTTTTCTCTTTGCTAATAACAAAGCATGCTTGCATTCCTAATTTTTTAAAATTGGTAATAGTAAGTGAGGAAGTCACTGATGCTGAAACTAGTCATGTCACATTAGAATTCTGTTGAATCAACAACATGTACTGACTTTAGTAATCTCAGCACAGTTTTATACTGTGTATGTGAAATGTTACTCAGGGGGATTTAAAACAACATTGAACTTGTTATGTTCTTGGTGCCTTTGAAAGCATAGAAATTAAATGTGCAGGCTTTAACAGGCAGCAACCTTTGAAAATCTGGGAAATTACTTAAAGTTTTCTTCAAACACAGGATATAATCACAGTTTTTTTAAAATCTAGCTAACTATGAGATCATTAAACACTTGCCTAGATATCCAATAATTTCCAAATTTTTTTTCCAAAGTAATTTCTACTAGGCAGCTTACAGTACTTTTCTAAATATATGTGTCTTCTACTAAATGCTAATAATTTTCTCCACTGGGTGCGCTGCACTTTAATAATAATACACTTGATCAACAGTGCACCTTTTATTTATCCCTCTTTTTTTTATTATTATTTTATTTTAACCAGACATACTTTTTTCACAGTTTTTGTAGTTTAGGCAGAAACACCTGTACTATACCAGTGCTAGATCATGAGAAACTGTGAAGACAGATTAATTTGTGACAGACTGTACAATTTGTGACAGACTGTACTCCCCATGTATAAGGATTCAATTTTCTGGTTTGGAAAAACATGAAGATGGATCTCTGGAGAGGCATGCCTGAGCATTAGCTCGCTCTGACAGCTTCTTGTCCTGAAGGTATGTGGGAATAGAATGCTGTCTCAGATCTTGCTCTCATTACATTTCAATGATAAGAGTTCCCAATAACTTAAGAAAATTCATAGACAGAAAAATGGATATGAACATCAAAATTGTCTTCTGATATTTAACTTTTCTTTATCAAGGAAAACTACCAGCTACCAGGTTTAGTGGGTGCATAAAGAAGTAATGATGTCATTCCTTCAAATGTCAAAAGGTATTTATTTATTTGTCAGCTTTTAAAACCAGCATGTAGTTTGCCTTTCACTTCACTAACATTACAATAAAATTCAATACTTCTAGAGCACAATTCTATTGTGGTATTAAATGAACACCATGAGTGTGGCTGAAAAAACATCTCTTAAATATCTCCATCAGCTGCATTTCATGGTGCAAACTTTGTATAATTTTTCCTGAGTTTTTAAAAATAAAACTTTTAAAGAAATCCCAAATTGGCAGTAAACACACTATATCCCAAATGAGACACTGCAATTAGGAAGTTGGAGTAGATTAAACCAATCAGATAGAGTGAGATACAGAGAGAAAAGATTAGGTTTCAAACACCTTACAATCTTCTGGTAATTTTCCCTGGCTGCGTAGATTTTCATAACAAAGTGGGATTAATTCCTGAGAATTTTTTTTTTAAAGCAAGAAACAAAACACTAGCTATGAAAATGTGGACTGTACTCCAGATTTGTGAGTAGATCCTTATTTCTGTAATAATCTACATGAAAATCTTTCATACAGAGACTGAGGGACTATCATTTTGGAAAAGTCTGGATTAAAATTCCAAAGGTATGGCACATTTTTCCTCATACTCAGAGCTCTTCTGCTTGTAACCTTGTAACCTTCTACCTTTACCATATCTTTAATTGTTTTAAGCATATCTATCTATCTATCTGTCTATCTATCTATCTATCTATCTATCTACCTACCTATCTACCTATCTATCTATCTATCTATCTATCATCTTTGTCTGGAGAAGAACAGCCTATGGGAAAATATTATAGAAGCCTTCCAGTACCTGGAGGCTACAAGGAAGTGTGGAGAGTGACTTTTTACAAGGGCATGGAGTGATAGGAGAGGGGAGAATGGCTTTAAGCTGGAGGAGCGCAGATTAAAATTGGATATTAGGAAAAATTTTTTTACTATGAGGGTGGTGAGGCACTGGAACAGGTTCCCCAGAGAAACTGTGGCTGCCCCATGCCTGGAAGTGTTTACAGTCAGGTTGGATGAAACTCTGAGCAACCAGGTCTTGTGGGAGCTGTCCCTGCCCATGGCAGAGGCTTGAACTAGATGGTCTTTAAGGTCCCTTCCAATCCAAACCATTCTGTGATTCTGTGATACTAAACAAGAGAGATTCCTGCTTCATTTGCAGCTATCATGCTTCAAGAGCAGAGTTGCTCATTTCACAGCTGAGTAGCTGAAGGAAATGGAGTTGTTACAGGAATTGTTTCAGTGCCTAGCTCAATTGCTCAAATGCTGAGTGAAATTTACAGGACATCATTACAGACCCTTAAAAATGTGAGGGAAGAGTTATATGCCTGCAAATAAGATCCACAGAAGTAAGCTCAAAGAGCAAGAAATGCCTAAATTGACTAGTAGAGAATAGTGAGAAGAAGATTATGTCTTAAATCCATTTCCTGTCAGCACGTAGGCATCTAATTCTCATTTGCTGGGAGCACAGAGATAATTCAGCTCTCACCTAGGATTACACAAAACCAGGTTTTTTTGCAAACGCAAAAAAAATTCTACAGATTGCCATGAAAAATGTAGCCATATACATTCAGCTCAGTTTCCATCTAAGCGTTTAATGAGAATCATACATTAAAGAGAGAAAAATATTTACTGATAACACGTGGAAAACCTTGAAATCAATTATGTATCTCTGCAGTAACAAAGCCATATTCTGTCACAAGATAAGGAGAACTTCTTTTGGACTATTAAAAAATATAACTCCATTTCCATTTTGGTAGTCACAAAAATCCAGTTTTCGTGAAGAGAAGCTTACATCTAACCAAATGCCTGTAATCTGCCATTTAAAAAGAAGTTTTGTTGGGAAATTCACAGATCAAAACAATATGAAGTATGATTCACTGTTGTCTCAGTCTGGTTTTCGTAGATCTCTGCAACAATGAGTATCCCTATGCCATTTTTTGGGTATATTCTGAACTAGCTTGAGGTAATAAGCCTTCTCCAGAGGTTCAGACTATTTTTAGAGACCCTCTTCTTTTGCTATATTTAAAATAAATTTCTTTAGAGAAATGTGGCATACAGAAAGAAAATGTTTGTGAAATATTTTTGAGATCATTCACTCTGTTCAGCTATCTCATAATATTAAACAATACCTAACTAAAATGTTGATCCTATAGTCTGTGTCTTTCTCTATGTGATGTTCAGTACAAGTTCCTTTTAGACAACTTGTGACCTAGTTAAGGTAATCTCTGCCTTGCTTTGGTACATAAAAAATAGTCTCAGAAAAGGAGTTTCTAAAAAACAATTTCCAGGACTGATTAAGGAGAGTCAGGGAATTACTAACACCTTTTTATTTACATAACCAGTGGATGACAATTAACCTCATGTTAGCTGCACTGTACATGTTTTGTTGGCAATTTCCACAGTTACGTTCCTGTGGAACCTGTATATTCAGGCATATTCAGAATTTAAGTGGAAATCATTCTTTCTGCAACCCATAAATCACAGTATCTTGCTTTCTGTCACCACCATCCTGTCTCTGTTAAAAAAATAAATATTCTAAGTGTAGGAGCCAGCAGTACATTAAAACTGCACAATGTAATCAACTGAAGCAATACATTAGATAGCATTGTTGCATTTAATAAAAGACCTGTTGCATTCAATAACATATTAAAATAAAAATATATGACTGATTTCTGTTGTAGAAATAGTTCTACGTATATGTTTCTTAATCTGCAAGAGAATTAGGTATTTGCGGTGACATTAAGAATGGAGTCACTAAGAAGCGGTTATTTGAAAACACTGTCATTTCTGAAACTGCAGGTTTTAGAAACCTTACTAAATGTTTTTTGAACAAATAGGATTTGTGTTATAACTGCTAATTCACATATACGGCAGGTGGTGGTCATTGCAGAGGTTGTCACTGCAAATTCTCACATTACACCAGGCAAGGCAGATAGCTCAAAGCCATAACCTTGCATTCAACACTAGAGTTCTGCTTTCTTTTCCTTTTCTGAACCCCAAACCACCCATATAGTTGTTCCATTTTGACATAAACCCCCAAAGATTAAGAAAAATGGAAAGGATTTCAGCTATTGATACTCTAAGTAATACTGAGGATGCTGTTCAGTGGAACACACTGTAACACACACAGGAAATAATTTTATCCCTGCATATTCTATTGAATCATTCTTTGTTAATAAGACTCTGTCCAAATTAGTGATTTTTAGTCTTAACTTTCAACAAACACTCATTTTACAGCCCATCTTGAACAAATAGTCAGGGAAACCCTAATCCCAGTGGTAGAAATCTCTGCAAAGACAAAGAGCTCTAAGAAAAACAAAAAGCAGTTTTAAAAAAAATTCTTGCTTCAGCTTTTATTTGGTTGATACAGTAATAAAGCCTGACTCCAGAAAGAGTGTTGCAACTACTAAAGGTCTCATACACATTTATGTATGTGTTTCCAAAATGGGTCAACTCTCAGGCAGCTTTGCTTGTATGAATATGATCTATTAATTGTGCATGTGGTGGCAGACCTGGAGTGATGATGAGTGTATTCATCCTCATCTCTCATAGATACTTACAATAGATCCTAGCTAAAAATATCTGTGTTCTGGACCTCTTCTTTCTCCTATGTTCTGTTATTCCATTTTTTTTAAAAGTTACTTTTAAAGAAACAAGAGGCAAAGGATAATTTTTTGTTAATGCAGAATCACTCAAGGATTAAGAAGTCCATGGATTAAGGAGTCCTATGAATCTCCTGAGAAATGAAAACCACATTCTGCTAATGCAGAAGTTTGTTAGGCAGATATTCCCAATTACAGTAATGAAGTTAGAAAGCCTTTCAAAGAGCTCCTGAGTTAGTAAATTACATCCTCAAAATAAAATATTTAGAACTGGGAAACTGGGGACTGGAGTGACTGATTTAAAAATGGATAAAATGGAGATAAATGCTGACAGTAAAAGAACAGACAGAAAATAATTATTTTCTCCTTAAAAGTCTCTGACACTTTCCTCTGTCTTACAATTGGCTGATATACCTCATATCAGTGGAACTACACTTTTCCAGTGTAGGCCAAAGCCTGCCAAAGAGAAAAGCATGTCAAAAGAAAATGCAAAGGCACAATGTGATAGAAGCACTTCGTTGATTTGCGTAGCTATTCACACCGAGAAAGGAGCAGAGGGCAAGAATTCTGTTGTATACAAAATCACATTAGAGTTTAGGTGTAAGTGATTGCACTGGTTTTGGCTGGGATGTAATTTATTGTCCTCACAGTGTTAAGTATCGGGCTGTGTTTTTGACTTGTGCTGAGCACAGGGTTGATAATATAGACATGTTTTTGTAATTGTTGAGCAGGGCTTACACAGAGCCGAGGCTTTTTTTGCTTTTCGTACTGCCACAATGGTGAGGAATTTGGGGGTGCATGGGAAGCTGAGAGGAGACACAGCCAGGACAGGTGACCCCAACTGACCAAAATGGTATTTCATACCATATCCCATGTATACACACCATACCACATCATGCTCAGTATATAAAGAGGGGGGTAGAAGGAGGAAGTGAAGGTTTGGAGTGATGGCATTTGCCTTCCCAAGTAACTGTCACATGTAATGGGGCCGTGCTCTCTTGGAAACAGCTGAACACTTGTCTGTACATAGGAAGCACTGAATTAATTTCTTGCTTTGCTTTACTTGTCTGTATTCCTTTTGCTTTCCCAATTCAACTGGCTTTACCTCAACCCACCGGCTTTATCTTCTCAACCTGTAAATTTTCTAGCTTTTATACTTACAATTCTTTCCCAATGCTGCTGTTGTGGGAGTGAGCAAGCAACTGTGTGGGGCCAGGTTGCTGGCTGGGGTGAAACCACAATAGTAATCTATTTGTATTTTAAAAGGCTAATTTGTTCACCCAGTGATTCCTCTGCCAAATTTAGCTTCATGCTACACAATTACAGACCTCACGTCAAAACCTTGTGCGCACCAACAGGCTCTTCAAGCTGCTTCACCAGGTGTCTGGCACCCAGGTGAGGGACAAGAGAAGCTACCTAAGGTCCCTCCTGCCTTTGATAAGGAGCTGCTTCTACCCTCAGATATTTGAGTGATCTTTGATAGATTTTATGGGTATCACTGAGCCCTGGCAGGTACCTTGCTGATTCTAAGCATGAAACTAGGCAAGGAAGGCAAGAGATCAGCATGGTTTAGTAGGGAACTGCTGGTCAAAATAAAGGGAAAGAAGCAAATGCATAGGCAGTAGAAACAAGGACAGGTAACCTGGGAAAAGTATAGGCATGAAATTCGGTTATGCAGGATTGGGTAAGAAAGGTGAGGAAGACCAAGGCAAAGCTGGAACTGAACCTAGCAAGGAATGGAAAGAATAACAGGAGAGGCTTCTACAGGTATGTTAATCAGAAAAGGAAGCTCAAAGAACCTTCACATCTCCTGATAAACAAAACTGATAACAATGGATGAGGGGAAGGATGAGGTACTCAGTCATTTTTTGTCTTCGTTTTCAATGGCAACCTGTTTTCACATCTTGTTGTAACTCAATGGTTTTTCCCTAAACCCCTCTTTAAGGTTTGCCTTATGGTGTAGTCCCTTCCCCTCCCCTTTTCCCTCTGACCTCTCCTGGTTGGCCAGAAGCCAAACCCTCCCCCTGGCCAAGGTTGGAATACTCACGAGTTTCCTGTATTCGTCCTCTTACTCTCCTGGATCCCCTCCAGAATAAACCTTGGAATGTATCCCGAGAAGAAGAGCCTCTTTTGATCTTTCACCACATTCATGCAGTAGATCCAAGGGTCTCCCCCTGACACTGAGCTAAACCCGGGAGCAGGAGGAGGCCCAGGATTTTTCTGCAACATCTCTCAAGTGGATGGACAGCAGGATGGGGACTGGGGAGCAAAGTTCCTCCCACAGTAAGTAAACAGCTGTTTCATGACCCCCTGAGGAACCTGAATGTACATAAGTCTGTGGGACCCACAGAGGTGCATCCCAGAGTCCTGAGGGAATTGGCTGATGCACTTGCCAAGCCACTCTCCATGGTATTTGGGCTCCAAAGTCATGGCAGTCAGGGGAAGTCCCAGCTGACTGGAAAGGGGAAAATATTGTACCCATCTTTTAAAGGGGTAGAAAGGATAACTCTGGCAAGCAGGGACCTCCCAGCCTCACCATGTGCCTGGGAATATCATGGTACAGATCCTCCTAGAAGCTAAGGTGCATGGGAACAGGGAGGTGATTCAAGACAGCCAGCACAGCTTCAGCAAGGGCAAGTCCTGCCTGACCAACCCAGTGGCCTTGGATGATGGAGCGACAATGTTAGTGGACAAGGGAAGGGTTGAGATGTCATTTATCTGAACTTCTGTAAAGCCTTTGACATGGTCTCCCACCACTTCCCTATCTCTAAATTGCAGAGAGATGGATTTGACTGGGACTGTTCAGTGGATAAGTAAATTGGTTGGATGATCACATCCAGAGGGTGGAGGTCAACAGCAAAGAGTTCTGACAGACTGGTGACAGGTCCCTCAGGGGTCTGTACAGGGACCAGTATTATTTAATATCTTCATTAATGACACAGACAAGGGGATCAAGTGCACCCTAAGCAAACTGGCAGATGACACCAAGCAGAGTGATGCAGCTGAGACACCTGAAGGATGCAATGTCACCCAGAGGACCTGGACAAGACAGAATTCCCATTACCCATGGGAATCTCATGAGTTTTAGCAAGACCAAGTGCAAAGTGTTGCACCTAGCATATGGCAACCCCTGGTACCAACACAGGCTGGGGGATGAACAGATCAAAAGCAGCTCGGTGTGTTGGAGTGTGAAAACAGAGGCCTCTCTGAGTCCCTCAGAGAGAGAACAGAATGCAAGAATTAAATTAAAAACTTTTAGAGAAATTAAAGTACTTTAAGCCACACAGACATGAAATAGAAGTGTAAGGTTAAGTTTTAAGTAAGTTAGTTTAAGTAAGAATATGTTTAAGTGCCTTAAAAGATAAAAGCCTTAGAATTTAGTGTGAAAAACAAGCTGCAGTGAGAGCTCAAAAAGATAGTTCTAGCCATAATAAAAAGATAGTAAGAATACTGCTTACATTCTTCAGATAGGCCCTATGTGCAAATTATATGTAAACATTGTATTATAGAAGCAGAATTCTAATAGGTTTGGAAGAAATGCTTCAGATTCCTGTTTTTAGCACTTGGGACTCTTTGCCTTTTGAGATTTATGTGCCTTTACAATAAACAATTTCACAGTAACTAACAAGTGCTCTGCTCTTTGAAGATTTATACCTACAGCAATCCTGACACCTGGGGAGAAGGACTTGGGGGTGCTGGTGGGTGAGAGGCTGGACATGACCCAGCCATGGGCACTCCCAGCCCAGAAAGCCAGATGTGTCCTGGGCTGCATCCAAAGCAGTGTGGGCAGCAGGGGAGGGAAGGGATTCTTCCCCTCTGCTCTGCTCTGGTGAGACTCCAGCTGGAACCCTGCATCCAACTCTGGGGTCCCAGCACAGGAAGGACAGAGGAGGGACACCAAGATGATCAGAGGAGTGGAGCATTTCTCTTATGAGGAAAGGCTGAGAGAAAAGATGATTGTTCAGCCTGGAAAAGAGAAGGCTTAAGGATGACATAACTGTGACCTTCCAGGACATAAAGGGGGGCTACAAGAAGTATGAAGAGGAAATTTCTACAAGGACATGTAGTGACAGAACAAAGGGGAATGGTTTTAAATTGAAAGAGAGTAGGTTTAGATTAGATATTAGGAAGAAATTCTTTGCTGTGAGGGTTGTGAGGCACTGGAACAGGTTGCTCAGGAAGTTGTGGGTGTCCCACCCCGCCAGTGTTCAAGGCCAGGCTGGACGGGGATTTGATCAACCTGGTCTAGTGAAAGGTGTCCCCATCCAAAGCAGAGGGTATAGGGCTAGATGACCTTTAGGGTCCATTCCAATCCAAGCCATTCTAGTTTCTGTGATTCTAGGATTCTAACCCCGACCTGCTGTCTTGACTTTCTTGGCTTGAGTTGGGATGTGCCTCATTGCTACAGACTGAGCTGGTCTTAAACTGTTCTGCTTTTCCATTCTGACTGCTGCCAGACTGTGTCCTTGATTGTCAAAGCATTGCCTCAAACTGGCTTGCTCGCATCCCCAGTGCCTGAACAATATTTTCCTGGTGGAACAGCCTACATGTACAGAGCAAGCCCTTCACACAGAGTCAGCTATTTCTAGAATCCCAAAACAGATAGTTCAGAAGATTCTGCAGCCCATAAAATGAGGTATATTACGAAAAATGCCATTAGTAACTATTCCTGGAGACTTCTTTTAATTTAAATACTGCCATTGGATGAATTCAATGTCTTCAAGGAGCTGGCTAAGAACTAAATAAAACCAGAGAGGAAAAGGACAGTTATTTCAAACTTGGTTCTGACCTCAGAGTGTGACAACAGGGATGATTTCAACTCATCTTCGGTAGCTGAAGAAGAGCTCAAATGTTCTGATTATTAAAATGTATCAAATTACTTCCTTTCTCTAATCAGTCAACTAGCGCTTTAATTATTACAAAAAGGTCATACAGTTTACAATTAGAAGCAAATTAGGTGTTCAATTAATAAAACAGTGATAGTTTGAGAAAATTAATAACATTTGTGATTCCATGTACCACATTTACAAAGACAGTATAATTCAATAAATTGAACTACTCCCATTTGTGCAAGATGTGTCTAGTTATACCAAATGTCCTTGAGTACAGTGTATACCTTCCAGCATGGGAAAGCTTCACATATATAAAACTACACCAGATTTTACTATTAAATATTAGTTATATGAGCACATATGTATACACTTATTAGAGCTATTGTTCAAAAAAGCAAAAGCCATGACAGCTGGATACAGAAACCAGATGCCAAAGCATGAAGACGACAGCAGAGGTGGCAACAAAACTGGAACGGAAGCTGACCTGGCAGACACTCATTCATGAAGAAACACCTAATTTGCAGGAGAAAATCTTCAAAGTTTGACAAACTGGTTCCTTGGGTAACCTAGATTTGTCTCAAAGCTTCCTAGATCTTTGTCCAATAAACTAGAAAAACTGGAAAGGTCCATAACTGCTAAGACATGACTAGATGAAAAGATACTGCCTCGTGGATAGTACACACATTCTTCTAAGTATGAATGCAGAAGATTTGTTGAGATTGTAGAAACTCTACCAATGCCCCAAATGGAACATTTCCAGATTATAAACAAAATAATACTAAAAAAATAGAAATCCCAACAATAACAACAACAAAACAAAGTGACATCTGACTATATAACAGGAACACAGGTCTAGAAGAGTTATGCTGAACAGGAGACAAAAACCACAACCCAAAGGAGGACTTGCATAGAAAATTCCAGCAAGAGTGGCTTGTGGCTAAAGCTTATTTGATCTAAACATGTGCAAGTCATTAAAGACATAAGCTGTGGATCAAGCAACAGACACAGTACAGACAACACTCAAAACATTCTTCACTATGGAAACTGGTTTCTCATGTGACCAAACATTATTGATTCAAAGGAAAAATTAAGCAGAAACTAAATAACCCCCAAAACCTAATGTACATAAAGAGTGGAAGAGTGGCTGCAAGACATGCAGATCAATTATATCATAAAGGAAATGCTGTAAGTTTCCAAGCTTGTTAACCTTCAGAGAACAAAATATATTCTAAGATCTCTGCTACTGTCATAGCCAGCTTGACAGAAGGAGATGAAAAAAGCCCTCTTCTATTTGGTCTCTGTCTGCCTGGCAAAGCGTGTATGTACATTTATGTCAACAATGTTGAAAATCCTTCAGTAATAAATCTCAAAAGGAAACTTAACTGAATTTTTTGACCAACATCTGGTGTAATTCCAAGTTATTTTGTGCCCTGACAATATATAGTTGCAATAGTTAATCCTGAAGAATAATTGCCAGATTCTGACAACTTTGTCTTCTGTGCTTTGTGATATAAAGGCAAAAACATATCCATCAAGACTGTTCTTTAACAGTATTACCATACCACATTTAATGCTAGTAATGAAGACATGTAATTATTTATATTTGTAGAAATGTGGGGCTACCATATCTGAAAATAGGTCTAAGAAATTTTATTGTAATATTGTCATATGACTGTGAAACCAGTCATATGACTATTCAGCAAGTAAGCTCTTTATATGTTTTTTTGACATTTTATCTTTATATATTTTATCAATAGTAAACTGGGCTGGTTTATACAAGAAAACTTGCACATGGCTGCCTCATAACAGTGTGATTGTTCCCAACTTCAATCCTTTAAATTCCTACAGAAAACCAGCTGAATTTGGTACTTTGGCTTCTGTTGTGGCATCATCAATTTAATAAAATTTGCTTTAGCAAAAGAAAGGAAAAAAACCAGTTTAAATTCAGCATAGTGCTTTGACAGTGCTATTTTTTCCCCAAGAACTTGAATTTTCACATTTTTAGTACTAGTAACATACAAGTAGAGTCTTGTCTATGTTTTGGCTGTACCTCATGGTACTATATTATAGTTGGACTCAATGATCATACAGGTCTCTTCAGACCTAGACAGTTCTATGCCACTCTGATTCCATGGTTACCATTGTCACATTCTGCTATCCTGTTCCAAGTGCTGTTATATAGGAAAGGAATTTAAGATATCAAAATTTAGCCTAAATGGCATGATGTGGCTATCACTGAATTTCTAGCAAAAGCAGTATTTTTCTTAATTACACGTTTTAATTCTTAAAAATGACACATTACTTGCAATGTGAAATGCCAAAGAGATGTGTTACAAATGCTATTACACAGTTGTGTTATTCAAACTGAGTTAAAAATACCATCTTTGTTTTAAGCCAATGTAATGGGGATCGAGGGCATTTTTCTTGCAGACTGCATCATGCGCTTCTCTTTCTGTGAAGCAAAAAATGCTGTGCTGGATTTTGTAGGTGGGCTAAGCCTCATATCTGTAATGGTGTGATACCTCTGCAACTGCCACAGGAGCTGTATGATTAAGAGACACACGAAAGGTCATTGAATTCCACTTACATCCAGCTGGTAATGCTTGGAAAGTGTCCCTCCTCAGGTTTGTATCTAAGAGTGATCCCTTGATAACGCAAGATTACCAAAGCCTGCATAGAAAAATACATAGTCTGAGAACTGCTTCCACTAGGAGTGATTTCCTCTATGGGACAATACTCTCCAAGCACAGGCTATTCAAAAAGAAGGAAAGAAAGAAAAAATGAAGATTAAACCACCTGTGAAAAGACTGACTGTGAAGTTGCAGTGTAAGAGAGAGAATCTGAAATGTGAAAAGATCCAAGGCCATACAATATGATACAAGCAGAAATAAGACACAGACCGAGGCCAAGTTTAGCTGTCACTTGATAAGGATAGATGGGCTGTGTGGTAAAGAAAGCAGCTATGGCTGTTGCCTTTATGTGTCTGCAGGGGCCTGGCAGCTGTGCTCCTTTGTCTCCAAGACCTCCTGTGCAGGGAGGGGCAGCCCCTGCTCTGGGTCCTTCACCTGAGGGGCAACAGGAGGAGCAATGGTCAGCTGCAGCAGAAAAGCCCATCATCATCCAAGTTTTGGATGAATGTGGGTACTGCCTTGACAATTCCTTGTCATTGCACACATTTAATCCTGTTAGCAAAACCTTTTTCTGTTATTTAAGTAAGCTTGAATCTGGTGGACATACTAAAATATGTGTTCTGCATAATACCTGATTTTTATTCAAATGTATTCATTATAGCAGTTCTAGAAAGGTAAGAACCTGGTATGGCCTATTTTTTTAATACAGATATATCTATCTTGCTATAATGGAAAAAGGAAATCCATTTAAAAGGCACCATTAATCCATAAAACCACTACCCATGCTATGTTTTAAAGTTTATTGAATTTTAGAACTGCACTCAAAATAAAGTATAAATTAAAAAACAGGAACCAGTTTAAGTCACAGAAAATAAACAGAATTCACTGTGTGTTTAATTTGTCACCTCTTTTGGAAAACTGGAACTGGCTCAAGTCAGCTAATGACTAGGCCATAAAATTGCTCACCCTGTATTCCTCTACTGTAACAGCATTAATGACTGTCTGTCAATAAATTAAATCAGCAGAACAGTAAGCATAGACAAATAATTAAAATAAGCCCTGAACCCTGGCTACTGGACATTTTTTTTAGCTGGCAGGTGGAATAGAGTTGTATATAATTCACCAACCACTCTGAAGTATACACCTCATTTTTAGAGGAGAATTTTTTTTTTCCCAGCTAAATATTGTCCTATACAGGATAGGATCGAGTGTTTAAACCACACCCGGACAGGCTTTCCACTCTTTTCAAAGTATGTCTTAACCACAGAGATGTGTTCAGTTAGACTGGATACGTATATTTGACACTATCTCCTTTGGAAAAGAGGTGGAAATTCTGTATGAAACCACTGAATTCTCTGGCAGTTAGAGAAGGTAGAAAAAAAGAGTATTTTAAACTTGTGATTGAATCCTTTTAAAACCTTAATATTGGTAATTTCTGCCTAGATACAGTATAACGTCAGTGTTTTCCCTGTAATGTGCAGGTGCCACTGCACATTTGTTTCTTGGGTAGTGTATAAAATAATCAAGTTATGCTGCTTCAGTGCCTAGTGAGTGCACAAGTGAGTAAATAAATAACTGCAGAAGACTACTTATCCTTGCAATTTTAAAATCAAATCATATCAACAGTGTATTTTCTGGTGAAAAAACCCAACAAACCAACAAACTAGTGAAAACATAATACTGTAATTTAACATGACAACTCAAAATTTCTGGTATCAGTAAAACCTGAGAACAACTTAGAATCATAGAATGGCCTGAGTTGGAAGGGACCTTAAAGATCATCTAGCTCCAATCCCATTGCTTTGAACATGGGCACCTTTCACTAGACTAGGCTGCTCAGAGATCCATCCAGCCTGGCCTTGAACATTTCCAGGGGTTGGGCATCCACAGCTTCTCTGGGAAGCCTGTTCCAGTGCCTCACCACCCTCAGAGTAAAGAATTGCTTCCTTATACCTAATCTAAACCTACTCTCTTCCAGTTTGAAGCTGCACCCCTTCACCCTGTCCAAACATGCCCCTGTAAAAAAGTCTCTCTCCATCCTTCTTGCAGGCTTCCTTCAGATACTGGAAGGCAGCAATTAGGTCACCCTGAAGTCTTCTCTTCTCCAGGCTGAACAATCCCAATTCTCCCAGCCTTTCCTCATAGGAGAGGTGCTCCATCCTCCTAATCAACTCTGTACTTCAGCTTGTTGGCATTTAGCCAGGCAGACATGCATTAACCTTGATGGTGCTGCCACTGCATTGGCATAGCGCATGAAAACATCCACTTGTTTTTAACAGAGAGTATTTTCTTTCTATGCGAGTCTNAAAAACCCAACAAACCAACAAACTAGTGAAAACATAATACTGTAATTTAACATGACAACTCAAAATTTCTGGTATCAGTAAAACCTGAGAACAACTTAGAATCATAGAATGGCCTGAGTTGGAAGGGACCTTAAAGATCATCTAGCTCCAANAATTCTGGTAATTATGGCAAAAATCAACAATTTCAGCTGTCAGTCATTCCTGGAGAAAAATAATGAATACGGTAGACAGCATGAAGCTGCGAAGGAAAAATATGGGGCTGCGTTCTATCCTGCTCACTTCCCCTCATCCGTGGATGGAGCTGGAAGCTCGGAGCCGCGGCTCGGGCACCTCCCGCTCTTCAGAAATAGGCAATTCCGAAGGAACCCTCGTGCGAGAACTCAGCCACCAGTCGCCCATCCAGACCTGGGTTGGTTCACCCTCTAAAGCAACTGGGTATGTTTCAGGCTCTACCAACAGGTTTCCNAAAGATCATCTAGCTCCAATCCCATTGCTTTGAACATGGGCACCTTTCACTAGACTAGGCTGCTCAGAGATCCATCCAGCCTGGCCTTGAACATTTCCAGGGGTTGGGCATCCACAGCTTCTCTGGGAAGCCTGTTCCAGTGCCTCACCACCCTCAGAGTAAAGAATTGCTTCCTTATACCTAATCTAAACCTACTCTCTTCCAGTTTGAAGCTGCACCCCTTCACCCTGTCCAAACATGCCCCTGTAAAAAAGTCTCTCTCCATCCTTCTTG
>VWZS01004494.1:179715-206581 GCA_013397075.1 Rhabdornis inornatus | reverse complement strand
GGTGTCCGCCCGCCCCGAGCCCGCCCTGCCCTGCCCTCGCACCCCGCGGCGGGCTCTGCCCCGGGGCGCGACCCTGACGGGCGCCGCCGGGGCCGCCACACCGGCCGTGTCCCTTTGCCCCGCTCCGGGAGGCACGGGATCTCTCTGCCCGGACGAGGGCGGGCGTGCCCGTGTGGGGCTGTTCTTCTCACCGTCCGCCTGAGCAGGGAAGGCACCATCCCCCCGCCCAAGACAGCCCCTGTCCGCCCGGCGGAGGCACTCCGGCGGCACTCTGAACCCCGTGGGGTTGCGGGGCAGGGCCGAGCCCCATGGCGGAGAGGAGGGGCAGGAGCAGCCGCAGCTGGGATTGGGGCCCGCCGGCACCGCCCGGCCGGCCGGGGGGAGGAGGAGGCGGCGGGAGGAGGAGCGGCGGCGCGGACCGCAGCGAGCTGGCGGGGCTCGGCGCGGCGGTCCCTGAAGATGGCGGCGGCGGAGCCGGGCGCTGGTCCGGGCGGCGGGGGCTCCGTGCCCGTCCTTTTCTGCTTCTCGGTTTTCGCGCGGCCCTCCAGCGTGCCCCACGGCGCCGGCTACGAGCTGCTGATCCAGAAGTTCCTCAGCCTGTACGGGGACCAGATAGACATGCACCGCAAGTTCGTGGTGCAGCTCTTCGCCGAGGAGTGGAGCCAGTACATCGACCTGCCGAAGGGCTTCCTGGTCAACGAGCGCTGCAAGGTGCGCCTGGTCCCGCTGCAGATCCAGGTAAGAGCCGGCGGCGCCACAGGTGCGTGTGAGGGCGGGCAGGCAGCTCGGCCCGGCCCGTCCCGCCGCGGCAGCCCTCGGCCCCGTCCGGAAGAAGCGGGGGATCCAGGAGCGGCTTGGGACCGTGGGCGCAGCCCCCACAGCCCGCGCTCGCTCGTCGCTCCGTGGAAACTTTTGGTTTCCGAAGCCGGGGAGGCAGGTGCGCTTTGCGCCACACGCGTGTGATAACCGGCCTTGCCTTCAGCTAGCCAGAACTTGGCGTCATGAATGGGAAAACAAGTCAGGTCGCTGAAGTAATCAATGCTCTCCGTTAAATCAGGCGGCTGGTGCTACCCGGCCTTAACCGGAGGTAATGCTGCGAGGTGGAAACTCAGAAGGTGCCGATAAAGTGGGCTCTGCCAGAGCTCGGTATCTTGGCTTGTAGTTGTCAGGACCTCTGTATCCCTCTTTGCCTCAGAAAGCCCTTTCCGGTGTACAGGTTTACAGCTTGGTAGTTCTGTAGCCACAAACTGGGAAGCCGGACTGCCAGATAGATGCAGTTACAGATGCTTTCCTATGAAGATACTTTTATGCCCACTAGAGATTAATCAGAACTGTGCTGTGATATTTCCACTCAAAATACACTGCTTCTTCCTTTTACCAGTATCAAGGAATTAAATTTAAAAAAACCCAACAAACCAAAACAAGCCCCAGTAATAAATCCCACATCATTGCTGTTTTCATTCAGAACATTTTTTTCAAATTCATAATTAGGAAGTTTTAGTTTGCCTAGCCAATGTTTCTAAGAAGTTGGTTAAGTGTGATCAAAAAAGCTGAAACATTGCTTGTCTTCTCTTAATGTTTTCAGACATGGCTAATTCATCTTGTTTGTAAACTCCACTTACTCATAGTGTCTTGTATGCATTAACTCTCAAGGTGGCCTGTTTGCTTACACTGTACATCAAGGATGCCTTTGGCATCTTTTGTTTTGTTCTTAACTCCATGTATGAAAAGAATTGTAACAAGAGCAAACTAGTTTAATAACTTACTATTAACTCTCATCATACATACTCATCATATTCAGTTTAAAATTTTTCTGTTTCTGTGTTGTAAACAATTTATGGGGGCCCAATCAGAAAAACTGGAAAAGAACAGGCTTTCCAACTAGCAAAAAGAGTTAGTATATGGGTGTTAATTAAAGCCAGGATTTTAAAAACAGAATTTGCATATTCTGGGCATATAACAGTGTTGCAGGTCAGAATTTTGGTTCTGATTTGTGCATGCAGATCACTACTCTGCAAATACTCCCTTGCAGATGCCTTCTGCACTGAAACTGTAGATGCAGCTTGAGCATTTGTAGCAGGATGTAGGTCTTGGAATAAAGATCAGTATTAAGACAGGGAAGGATACATCACTCCCAGGGTGCAAATACACTAGACAGCTTTGACTGCAGGGATTCAGGATGAACCAATATTTTATGCATTATTGCCTACTTACACCAATACCGTTGCAGTTCTGTGACAATTGCAGCTGTTGATATGTAAAGGATGGTATTTGTTGGTTATTCCTTGATGTGTTTCAGCAGCTGTGAAAGAGCTGAAGACATCTCAACTGAGACATCACAATGATGTCAGTCAGTTTGCCTTAAGCCAGGCACAGGTGCTCAGAGATCACTTATTTGAGAAACATTTGGTGTGATACAGACACAGCTGTGCTTTTTATGACCTTTAGGACTTAGTGGTGGGAATATTATACTTTCTGTGTATTCATTCAGGCATTGCCACTATTATATGCCCTTTTTTTCTATCCCTCCAGCCTTTCCTCCCTTCCTCCCTCTCTCTCTGATGTTTTATCTGCAGTTACACACAACATTGATTTGTCAACTCTATGTGGCATAGTCAGTTGAATCACTGTTTTGGATATATGTTTCAGGAGGGACATCTTTTGCTTGCTGATGTGATTAGACTTGCATATTTAGAAAGATATTTCTGGTTTGAAATTAAAATTCAGAGATGCTAGCAACTGTATCCCTAGACAATCATTTCAGTGTTTTTATGTGCATGTTTTATGAAGTATATGTATGCATTTATTTGGAGGTAGCATTTTAACCTTTAAGGCACCTAGTGCCCATAATCTCTGGAATGTTATCCTTCCATTTGGGTTCCTGTGCAGACCTGTCTAGAAGGATGCCTTTTGATACAATAGCTCACGAAATGTCAGCATCAAATGATGTTTGACTGGGCTGTTTCAATTTATTGTCCCTGCAGCTGAGGGGGGCACTAATCTCATGGAGAAATTGCCATATGCTGCCCTTGGAAAGCCACTCCATGAACTCAATTCAAGGCTTGATCTGTACAGGGATATTTGCTCTCTGATTGTTTTCTGCCTTTGTACCATCCTCATATATGTACATCGGTTTGGGAGTCCGGACGGGAAGCAGTCACTTAAGCTTCTGATGGCCATGCAGTGTCAGGCAGGCTGGTGGGATGCAGTACACTGTGATGTTCTGCCTGGCTGCCTCTTCTCAACTCGAATCTCCTCAACCACAGACATGCAGTGAAGAAGGATATTTCCTCAGGCTGCTCCCAACTGAGGGATTGCATCTACTTTTCATATATTTTAAGTCTTTCAAAAAAGTCTTTTTACAGAAGACTATAATATTTATAGTTTGGGTGATGGAATGCAGGACCACTTTTATTGCCTCTAAATACAGTTAAAGAGTGCTACAAAAATTATTGTGTTTTCTTGTAGTGTTGTAGCTGCCTTTGGAAGAGAGAAGTAAGGAAGAAGACTTTGGTGATATCCAAAGAAAACGCAGCTATCTGCACATTACACCTGTATAATAGAGGAGTTCAGGCAGCTTTCAAATATATAACCAAGAGAGGCTATTTCACAGTTGCTGTCATAACTTCAAGGTGACTTCTCAGGAGGACTTGTGCTCTGCATTTGCAGACTAGTAAACCTTAAGATACTGAAGCTAAAAGGATAAAATTATTGCTGACATCATTGCGTAAAGCACATCTATTTCAGGATGTTTTTTTGAGACAGGTTGATGTCTCAGGCATCTCTTTCTTGAAAAAAACTACTTGCAGAATGATATTCAGCTGTTGCTGAATGATAAGGTAAATAAAATATAATAATTAATGCACAGACTTTTGTCTCATTGCACGTATCTGATATGGCTTGGATAGTCTTGGATTACTTTGCTAGTCTGGAACTAAAACTAACAGTAACTCAGGAACCCAAGTCCACTTTCTGAAGACCAGGAAAGCCCAAAACATGAATTGCAGGGGTGTTACTTGGGGGTTTTAGGGTGAAATTATAAATTTTGGTACATTAGTACATTCCTAAATAAATAATTTTTTTAAAAAGCAGCATGTGGAATTTTAAAGAAGGGGAAAAAAATGCTGAAAATACTGAAAGAGGATTTTTTCCCCTCAAATCCAGGCTCCTTGTTTGTTTATCTTTACTCTTCAGCGAGCATTTTATTAATTTTAAATTTTGTTGAAGACTTTTGTACTACATTAGCTATGTGTACATCATGTTGTTTTTTTAACTAAATCTGTCCTTTTTAAATGCTGAATTACATGTAAAAGGCTGCACATTGGCTTGGCATAAGATAAATATTTATGTTTCTAAATTGAAACCCTTTAACCTATTTTTCTCTTGAAATACATCAAACTGAATTTATTCTATTTTTTTTTTTTTCATTTGAAAGCCAGACAGCAAAGTACAACTGAATCTTACAGGTTTTCTTTTAGAAACACAGAATGAAAGGTAGTAGCTTCTTTTTGTTGTCGTCTCTTCTATGCCATTCTTGAAATACCAAGGTTGCAACATCCCCAGCCTGCCCTTTTAGTAGGTGACCTTGACGTGAGATTTATGAAGTCACTAGCGATCTTATATGGGGTTATTTCTTTGTTTCCAATTTCTTGTTCATTACAAATATTGTGAGGAAATGTCATTTTGTATATATCATGATTTGGACTTAGAACAGGGAAAGTACAGATTAAAAGTCATTATATGTGAATATTTTTGTATAGCTGAACCTGTAATTATAGTATTTCATCACAATCACATTTTGTCTGATTAATAATAATCAGCAGAGATGATATAGATATGAAAAATCACCTCTCCTTTCCCACCTAGGTCTTTTCTAGAGTAGGATTTAAAGCTGTATGTAACTTGTGACAGCATACCTTTAAATCCTGGTCTGGACGAGGTCCTAGAGATGACTTCTTTAGCTGGGTAAATGGGCTGCGTCAGGTTACATGGCCATTTGATGTACCTATTCTGGCTGTGCTGTGGGTAACCTTCAGCTGAAGGACAGAAAATCCTAACTAAGAGAAATGAAGTGCAACAGATGGAAATGCTTATGTATTTTTTTTTTTCCTATGGGCTTGTTTTCAGTTTGAGTTGTTCAATATTAACTGTGTCTGAGTATATTTTACATGCAGGGTAGATTCAGGTGTGTGGCTGCAGTGGCTCACAATCCTTGCCCAGCCTGCCTCTTTCTGCAGCGAAATCAAACAGATGTTGATGTGCAAGCCCAGGTTTGATGCTTGGGTGTAGTTTTGCCCTCAACCCAGCTCTTTGGGATGTGGCATTAGAGAGGTCTGGGCAATTTTCACTGTCTGGAGATGTGGAGGTGTATCATGACTGTGACAAAGCCTCCTTGTAGAAGGGGAGGATTGCGTTGCAAATGCGTAGGAGGATTTACATGGCACACTGAACTAGTAAACTAAACCTTTCCTTTATACATAGCAAATACTTACATGAATTTATTTATGGGCTGTGTTAGCTACTGTTTATGAAACTTAATTTCGAACTGCTTTCTTCTGGTCTCTGTGCTTCCCACATCTGCTCTTCCAGGTAACACCAGCAATGTTGACTCTTTAATCTTAGCATCTATTTCTTTCAGTTTCCTCTTGTTCAGCCACAATTCAAACTGCAAGTTAATCAGAAATAAATGTGAAAATCAATATATGAATTATTCATGTTAGGTTTTGTAAAAGCTTTTATATAGCGAATATGCAGTTGACACAACTTTATTTTAGAGAGCTGCTGGTATGAATCTGAAGGCATAAATTAAATCGTATGAAGCCAACTTGACAATAAAGAAGAGCACATATAGTGCTTTTGCTCCAGCTCCCTGTGCTTTTTGACATAAATATATGAGATTCAGTAGAAGTCTATAACAAGGATACTCCCTGCCTAGAAAGGCAGTCAGTTTTTTTCTGCACTTCATTGTCAAATCAGAATAAAATTGAATTGTGGTCTATAAGATGGCTTCGAAATCCACTGTTCTTAATTATTCCATTATCCTTGTCCTTGGTGAAAGTTGGGGCAAATACTGTTTTTGCAGAAGATCTCAGGCTGGAAGGAATTGCAAGCATCTGAAAAAGCAGACTTCAGGTGTTTTAGGAAAAATACCTGAAAGTTGGAGAAGCACGGTGCAATAAGATGCACTTCAAAATGGAAGTAGCAATGTAGAAATAATCAGCCACACAAATAGATGATGAGGGAGAGTTCAGGGGATGATTTGTAAGTTTAAAATGCACCTCAAGAATCTAAGTATCCATGAATTATGAAAAGAGCAAATATTGTACTGGAAAGTACAAAATAAACAGGGCCTGGAAGGCCTGTGAATGGGCTGATACTTGAGGCCGTGCTAGAGCAGTGAAGTAGTATGGGCAGAGAAACACTGCTGTGATAGTAGCACTGAGTGCCTCATTCCAGACTGCAATTTGAAAACTACCCCAGGGAATACCATGAAAATAATTTGAGTTGTAGGAAGAAATACTAAAAGCATTAGATATGTTTTAGAATAAGGAGGGGGAGGGGAGGGCCTAAAGGGGGACCTAAAAGTCTGCATCTTGAGGTCTGATAATAGTTTTGCACATGGTTATCCAAGTGAAGGAGGATGGTAACGCTTCTGTGTTTCAAATTCACCCTGGACCTAACTGGAAATAACACTCTTAAATATCAGCAAAGGAGCTGTGGGTGAGAAAACACTGAAAGGTAATGGTAACAGAGCTGTGGGATGTGTTTTACAGGAGCTCTATTGCTGATGGGTCAGACCGTATGGTTATCTGTGAAGACTATTTGTGTTTGTTTGATCCTTCTGTAGGGACAGACTATGCAACTTCTTGAAGACTTTGCTAGTGTATTCACATTTGTTCCTCTGCTGGGGATGGTTGTGCCGTCTACTCCACTGGCAGAGGAAGGTGCATACCAAGGCAGTAGATTAACTTCAGACAGGTCATTCTACAGTCCATGATGGTTTGTGCTAGTTCAGAAAGATGTTAAAAAATTACAGAATTACAGAATCAATTAGACTGTAAAAGACCTCTGAGATCAAGTCCAACCTATGACTGAGTACTGCCATGTCAATTAAATCATGGCACCAAGTGCTACTCCAGTCTTTGCTTAGCGACAGCAACTCCACTACCTCCCTGGCAGCCCATTCTAATATCTAATCACCCTTTCTGTAAAGAAATCCTTCCTAATGTCCAACCTAAACCTCCCCGATACAGCTTTTAAAGTGATGGAAAGATTTAAAGGAGGCAGTAATAGTCTTTGTCATATAAGTGTTAAGACAAAATTACACATTTCATGAGTAGGAACCACACTTACGAATATTGTTTATTCCAGTTATTCAGTTTTTGTTGCTGAATGGTAGTAAAGTTAAATGTCGTGATTGACTTCTGTATGGTAGAAGTGCCAGAGCTGGAATGGGTCACAGTAGGTGCTCCCTGTGGTGTTAAATTGTACGTTAATACTGCCTGCCAACTGCTTTTTGCACTGTTCAGGTATGTAGATGGATGGTACTCAAGAACAAGGAGGTTATTTAATTTTGTGTCCAATCATTCTTGGTTCCAGTCATCATTCATTACCTGGTGTAGAGTTGCAGAAGTGTTATCTGGGAAAAATATCTAGAGGCTGCCTTCCCTAACCCCTTGATCAAATCAGCTGCTGCATTGCTGGATCCTGAAAATCTCCAAAGATGGAGATCTCTCAACTGTGATAACCTTTTTCAGTGCATCTCTACCTTCCTGGTGAAAAAGACTTCCCTAATGCCTGTTGAGATGCTCTTCTGTCTTCCTGTGGTATCAGTGAGCCCCATGTTACATCATCTGCACTGTGGTTGTTACTGCATCTGCCTCTGTAACTGCTTTTATTAATGCTGTTGCTGTTTGGCTCACAAGGACTGAAGGAAGCACTTTTATGAATGGCTGCTGCTTTGGCAGTAGTGGTATAATGAATCTGAGAATTGAGGGAATTTAGCATTTACGATTGTTAGTATACAAGTAATTTTCCCAACCGTTTGAACAGGCATATGTTTAAGCATGGCCATTATTAATTATGGCTTTGGGAATTGAGATCAACAGTATTTTACTCTGGAGATATGTGGTGAGTCAGTAAAAGTTTTGGCACTGATATTTATCAATTCCCAATTTCTTTGTGGTGAGTTGACCTTGGCTGGCCACCAGGTGCCCACCAAGTTGCTCCATCACTTAATAGGACAGAGGGGAGAAAATATGATAAAGAAGCTTGTGCATCAAGGTAAGGACAGAGAGGGATCTGCCGAAAACTTGCCAATTGCCATCACAGACAAAACAGACTTGGGGAAATTAGTTTAATATAGTGCTGATCAATAACTGAGTAGAATAATCAGAAATAAGAGCAAATGTAAAAATACCTCTTCCCCATCCCTCCGTTCTTCATGGGTTTAGCTCTACTTCCATGTTCTCTACCTCCTCCCCACAAGCAGCACAGAGGGATGGGGAATGGGGTTTGTGCTCAGTTCATAAAACTTCACCTCTGCTACTCATTCTTCTCACACTCTTCCCCTGCTCCAGAGTGGGGTCCCTCCTGTGGGAGATAGTATGTCTCCCAAATGTGCATCCTTCCCACGGGCTGCAGTCCTTCCTGAACACACTCCAGAATGGGCTCCTCTCTAGAGAGTCACAGATCCTGTTAGGAGCCTGCTTCAGCGTGGCCTCTCAGAGTCACAGCCTTCTTTAAGGCATATCGCAGGCCTTCTTCAAGGCTCTGCTGTGGGGTTTTACATGGACTGTAGGTGGATTTCTGTTCCACTGTGGAACCCCGGGGCTGCAGAGGCACAGCTGCCTCTCCAAGGTCTGCACCAGGAGCTGCAGACTCCTGCAGCAGGGGAATCTCTGCTCCAGCACCTGGGGCACCTCCTGCACCTCCATCTGCACTGACCTTGGTGTCTGCAGGGCTGTTTCTTCCACATATTCTCACCCTCCTCTCACAGCTGCTGTTGGACAGTGTTTTTTTTTACCATTTCTTAAATACGTTAGCATAGAGTTATCACCAGCATCACTGTTGTAGCAGATCTGTCTTGGATTCAGCTGGCGTTGGCGCTCTCTTGACATGAGGCTGTTTCTAGCATCTCACAGAAGCCACCCCTACAGCCTCCCCTCGCTCCCAAACCTTGTCATGTAAACCCAATACATCTGCACTCTTCTGAAATACATTCTTTACAGATTTTGTAATTTTGTTTCAGTTTAAAACATTACAAGATTGCAGAAAATGAAGTGTATATAATTAATGGGTACTTTCCAGAAGCTTTTTATTCAATTCGATTTATCTGCTGAAAAGCTCCTGAATGGATGTAATTTCTCTTGAGTTGCCATACAAGTAAATGATAGTATGTAGCTCTTTTCTTTCCCTGTAGCTTCCATCTGAAGCCCTATACTTGGATTCTACAGGTAGTGCAAGTAATTTATAAAAATACAAAGCACTCTTTATAAGAAAATTAGGTATTTATTTTTCTTATCCCCTCCCTTCTACCCCACTTGGTAGCTTGTATGAGGGAAACTCTAGGAGATTACTTTTGTCATTAAAATGTATTCAGTTTGATTTCAAGTATTTACAGTCTACTTTCATTCTAGCCTTCGGGTTTTCATCAGACTTATGCTGAAAGATGTCATAGACAAATCAAATTGACTACACAATGGAAGTATTGAGAATATGTGTACATACAATATTTGAAAGCAAGTGGAAGTCTGAATTTTTTTAAACTTTAATTTATCCTGAGTCTATATCAGTTCCAAGACTTGTGGATTTAAAAATGAATTTGAAGAATGTAATTTTGCTTTTGGTACTTTTCCTTTTTTTTTTTTTTTCCCTGCTATAATGTAGGCAGTGTGTTCCTGTGCCCCCTTCGGAGTTCAGAAATTTCCATGTATGTTTATGTTGACTTGTGCTTCCCACCTAATAAAATCTTGATTACATATTGATGACTCTACCATACTGTTCAGTATCAGCTATTTGTTTGGATTTAGAAACAAACCAAAATCAGGCTTGAAAAACTTTTCTCCTATTTTGACTCAAAGTAACATAAATCCATAATCTAGCAGAGGTATTGCAGACTCTTCCTCATTCTGCTGCATTTCTGAAAGGATGTTCACTGCCATGGAAAACATAACCTTTATTTCCTTTTTCAGATTACTACTTTGGGCAACCTGACACCCTCAAGCACTGTTTTTTTCTGTTGTGACATGCAAGAACGATTCCGGCCTGCCATCAAATACTTTGGTGATATCATCAGCGTGGGCCAACGATTGGTATGTCTGCTTTTTTTGTAGTGTGTTTTGATCACTCACTGTAAACTGTGATTGTACATACAGTCTAATGATTACTTAGTATTAGGTAATAGCAATGTCTTTGTTATTGTAGTTGTTTTTTTAATGTTTTCGTCTCTGTCCCCTTACAGCTCCAAGGTGCACGGCTTTTGGGAATTCCGGTCATTGTCACTGAACAGTATCCCAAAGGTCTTGGCAGCACTGTGCAAGA
This sequence comes from Rhabdornis inornatus, assembly GCA_013397075.1. NCBI lineage: Eukaryota > Metazoa > Chordata > Aves > Passeriformes > Rhabdornithidae > Rhabdornis > Rhabdornis inornatus. Next base: position 196,039 of record VWZS01004494.1, on the reverse strand, counting down.
AATTGATTTAACAGGAGCTAAACTTGTGCTTCCCAAGACAAAATTTTCAATGGTGTTGCCAGAAGTTGAAGCAGCATTAGCAGAGATCCCTGGTGTCCGGAGTGTTGTCCTGTTTGGAGTAGAAGTAGGTGCCTTGCCATTCTGATACTGGTTATGGTAATGTGTATTGGCCCTCAAAGGGGGCATCACTTTCTATGATTAAAAAAAAATCAATTTATATTACTTAGAACTTAGATATCATCTAAAGAATATTTTTTTTGTGTTGTCTTTAATATTATCTCAATAAAATTTGAGATGAGATACTCGTAAACTACAGGTACTTGTCTCAATCTTAACTGGCATTTAAAATGCATGTTGAGTTCCCTAGTACTAACAGAGGTAAAAAAAAAAAGTATTTGAACTCTTATTAATTATGAACTCTAATTTGTGATTATGTTACTTCCATTTTGTAATGATGGCTTTTTCACCTTTAATTTCTCCCCTGTAGACTCATGTCTGTATACAGCAAACAGCATTGGAATTAATTGGCAGAGGTCTGGAAGTTCATATTGTAGCTGATGCCACCTCATCAAGAAGTATGATGGACAGAATGTTTGCTCTTGAGGTAAGTTTCTTAGTCAAGGCTTTCTTCACCTTGTGTTGATATGTTAAATTCTCAGCTTACTGTAAGCTAACAAGGAATTTCTGTGGACAAAGCAGTGGATAAAGATAGATTTAAGAAGAGGTGAGGGCTCTGATTCTTAAAATAGCATAGAAAATTGAGAAGAAGTACTGCCTTTTTTTTCCCTCCTTAAATTATGATTAAATGTGCCTAACCCAGTTTGGGATGTTTGGCATTTAAGTGATTGTTTCATGCTGTATAGATTACTCGGTATAAACATTACCATTATAGTATATCCCTTTATGCAGTGTTATTTCTACAGCAGAGTAAAAGTGCTATAAAGGTTTTGGCTTAGTTGTTACAAAGAGTATTTATTCAGGTGTTGAAATTCTTGAAGTGCAGTGAAATAAAGTATGTGATCCTGTTCAAATCTCCTTGTAGGTCTGTCCCTCCTGCTTTTCCTCATCATTGCAAATTAAAGCTTAATCGCAAGACACTGATTATAGTAAAGATTTCCCTCCCCCCTGCTTTTAGGAGCTTAGTCAAACTAAATGTTGAGAAAGTGGAGATAAATGTAACGAGGATTTAAAAGCGCGTACAACTATGTGGTAGCAAATTCATGCAAATGATTTTTTGATGATGTACTCTTAACTTGCCTACAGACATCACTGTTGAAAGTCCAAACCTGATATGTATATTAAGTATTGCAATTTTTGCCTCAGGCCCTAACAGGTATTTGAAGTAGAAACTACTAATATCCACAGCATGTTACACTTTTTCACAGATTTTGAGAAGACTTAATTTCTTAAAGGCTAAAGAGAAATCCCCAGCATATAGTGATTGATGAAACCCATGACTCTGATTAAGTGGAAACCTAATGTCAGCTGTCACATAGAGCATAGGGACACACACAGAATGCAGGACTGGCTGAAGTCATGGACTTCCCAAATCAATGTGGTGCAGCAGCAGTAAGAGACAAAACAGATATAGAAAACTTGAAATCTGTTTGCTTTATTATTCATGTTTTTATACATTTATCACTTACTCTGTGTCTGTAAGCATAGAAGTTGGGCCAGTGTAATAAAGGTTAAAACAGCAACTAGCTAGCTTTGCATTACTTTCTAGTTGAAAAGGTGCGATTGCATGCAAAAGCTGTAAATTTTTAAGTTTTAGGTAACTTTTTGGTACCTTTGGAACGCTTTCTCTGTAAGCAAAAGAAAACATTTTGCTGTGGTCCCTTATGTCATCAGTAATGACTGATGACATGATTCAATATGATTAAATCAACACTTGCTGTGTGGTATTGAGCCAGCAGTAACACCTTCTCTGCTGCACATGGCAGCACCAATATTGTCCTCTTCTTGTGTTACAGAACCTCACTTAAAAATGCTACTGAGGGATGTGGGCTAGAGCAAGCAAGACATGGGCATGCCTGGGAGGAAGAGACCAGGACAGAAGGATGTGTATTGGACATGTCCTTAGTCCTGATTGACTGTGGTTTTACATTTCTTAGGGAAGTGGGCAACATGCCAAACATACCTGCTTTAGTTTCACCGTAGAGCTGACAGTTCCTAGTCACATTCTTTTAATGAGTGAATCTTGACATTGTGTCTTGTGCAAATTTATGCAAGCTGGTGAGCTGAGTTGAGTTTTATTGACCAGGGCTCCTGGACCCTTTTCCTTGCCTTTGTGGGAAGATGAGTGTTAACATTTGCCTTTTCATGATAACACAGTCCTTCTCTATTCACATTGACCTTTCAAGAATAATGAAGAGTGACCTTGCGGTTATAACAACTAACTTCCTCGGCAACCCCAAATAACTCCTATCTGGTTCCACCTGTTCCTTCAGTTGTCCACATTTCCCGTCACATAACATGTGTTTTGATTGTGCTGGTGATGAATATGCAAATATCTGAGCAGGTATACTAGGAAGTACAATTTGACTTAATTGATAACAAAAGCTTTCATGTCTGCTTAGATAACAGGTTGGCTCCACTTTTGTTGTGTGCTTAAGAATGACAGCAGGCAACAACTTGGCATTAAAAAAGTGCTCAGAAACAAAAGAAAAGTCTTGAAATTTTCATTGATGAAATAACTCAGCCCAGTAGTTCACGGTTGTGACTATTCTGAATCTCTGCCCTGTCTGATGAAGATGTCTTATGTCAGTGCTTGGTCTCAGATTAAGATGCCTTAGTCTGTTCCTGCTGGATTTCTTTTCTGTTCTTTGTCTTTTCTACTTGTTTCAGCAGTGTGGATGCTGTCAATATGTGAATATACTGTCAATATATGAATATGTCAGTATGTGAACATACTGTCAATACTTCCCTTCTTCTCAAAGACAGCATTCTAAGAAAACTTATGATTTCCTTGGAAATCATCCAATGTACTTAGGAAATGCATCTCTTAAATTCTGCTAATCTGAAATCTGTAAAAATTTTATCTCATCCTAGAAAAGGTATAAGGCAATGCCAGCCTCTTTGGACATATTATGGTATGTTTTGCTTTTAAAGAGAAGATGTTCTCTCTTTTCAATCAACATTTCACTGAAGGCTATGATTTTTTAATTTTTTAAGGGTCTAGATTTTTTTCTTGTCCATACTAGTTAAAACCAAAACCTTTGTATTCTTGGAGAGGCTCATGTTGAAGACATTGCCATAATATTTCATATTAATTTTCCAATTTTTCTTCTTTTCCGTATCTGTGTGAGGTTTAAAAAAATACAGTTGTACAGAGTAGGAGAGCAGAGGAATGTAGCTGCTTTGTTTCAGCTTAAGAATATTGTGAGGCTTGTTGCTATAATGGCAAGCAGGAAGCATTGACTTTAGTAAATCCAACCTTGTTAGTTTGTTGTTATGTAGACTGTAGTTACATATACTTTGCTGGTTGGTCCCTTAAAGTTAGTAACTTTCACCCATCAGTTGCTTTGTAATTGAACAGCTAGAAAGTTTGGAGCTTCTCTTTGCTTTAATGATTACAACTGAAACCTGTATGTACATACGTGTATTCTCTGCCACTTGCCCTCCCTTAGCTCATTCAGAATCCCATTAGATTTGGTGGAGCATGCAGCTGAGTAGAGGATGAGGGAGGGAAAGCTGATTCTTCGAAGAGTTTGACTGCCAAAATATCTGTATGGTGGCTGGGAAGATGATGGGGGCATAGGTTGGTCAGCCTTTGCTGGAGATAACTTTGCTATATAAGCAACAGCCACGGTTTTAAAAGTCCAGTAACTTCACAGTAAGTCTTGTGCCTTGGGCTACATGAAGCCCAAGCCCTGTTGAGTTGCACACTTAAAAGATCTAAGAGACCTCTTTTGGTTTTGCATACTCTGCAGCTATACCTTTTATCCTGTAGCCTGTGAGAATTGACTCTGGAGTTACTGTCTATAATGAAACATTGTTTAAAAAGAGCTGCTGTTGTGCCAGTATGATTTGTAATGTCTGTAGAAGAGATTTTCCTTCTTTCTCCAGAAATTGTTGCTACTAGTGCACTCTGTAGTCCAAAAGCTGAAGTAGTGGTACATAACAAGGAATGAAAGAGAAATTATAATTTCTTGCTTAATGCTGTTAGGTTGGACCTTGCTATTTTATTTTTCCCCAGGCCTTTCATCTGCATGAGAGTGAAGAAGGCTGTCTTCTGGTTTATGCAAGAGGAAAGGGTTGTCATTAAGATGTTTGGGGCTGCTGCCTATTAAATCTGACTTGGGGAAAGAATCCAGTTCAAGTAGAAAGCCTTATTTGTTATAATAGGCAAAAGGGCAGCCTTTTGCCATAGGAAAGTCTAAACCCAGTCAGTTTTCATCCTAGCTTTATAAATTATACCACTGTGGTGTAATGGAATGGAATGCTGGAATGGAATTTGCAGTACTTTTGTTAATAGGAGATGTTCTTAAAAATGCTGTCTATCTTTTCTTTCAAAATTCACTCATTCACATTTGCAGATATCTCACATGATTTTCTCTCTGCTCTTTTATTTTTCAGCGTCTTGCACGTACCGGAATTATAGTTACTACTAGTGAAGCGATATTGCTGCAGCTGGTAGCTGATAAAGAACATCCGAAATTCAAGGAAATTCAAAATCTCATTAAGGCAAGTGCCCCTGAGTCAGGGCTTCTTTCCAAAGTTTAAAGCAGGCATGGAGGAAGCAGATCTCATGTCCTCTTTATAGAGGAAGGAAAGCTACAAGCGCACATGTACATCTTCTTTTGTTCGAAGTTTGGTAGGAGTGTAAAAATAAAATGTGACATACTTGTGCTTGCCTTAGCAAAATTGTCTGGTTATATGTCTGGGTGCCAGTGTGTTCTGTTTAGTTACAGCTGTCAGAGGTTTCTGGTACCATAGGACCCTTTTGTTGTCAAATTTCTTCATTTGAAAAAAAAAATTCCTAGTTTCCTGCTAGTCCATACTATACACTGATTGTAACAGCTCAAAAAAAATGCATATTTCTGTGACACCTCTTGATTGTGTGCTTTGCAAGCATTCTGTGATGTCCTGTTTTACTTCTGTATTAATAGAAGATAATCACTTATTGGATAAATGTGATGTGATACGCTTTAATGTTCTATATAAATGAAGTATTTTGTTAGGGCATACATTAAAACTGCGTAAGATGTATGACCTATATGTGCGCTTCTGTTCTCTAGGATAAAATCTAAGCACTTTGCTTCATAGATAAGACACATAAATCAAGCAGAGCTGATATTTGATTGCCCTAGGTAGCTGAAGTCTGCATCATGACTTTTGATTATACTGAAGTTGACTGCCCAAGGCTCTACTTTACTTAAGTGAATACAAACAGGAGACTGTTGTGTAATGAGTTCTTTATTAACGACTGGTGTAAACTCCTTCAGAACTTGGGAATATTACCAAAGCTTTAAATTGGAAATGCTAAGGTTATTTAATAACGGAAACTTTTCAGGTTTGAGTGCTAAATCTACTAATATGTTTAGATTTAGTTTGCTTTGTTTTATCCCCAGTTTAGTTAGATTGAATAATTCTTTCCAACTTACTCGAGGGCTCTGAAAGAAGGCTTCGCTTCTCTGGGTTTTTGTGCTTTTATGTGGGCTGTCGTTGGGTGGAGTTTGAATAGAATCTAGTCTAAGAACATTCTTCAGAAAAGTAGCATCTTTAAAATAATGATATATATTTTTTCTATCTAGAACTAATCTTTTAATGCGTGATTGTTCATAAAGGCACTTCCTTCATGTTCTAGGGGATTAAACAATGTTGTATAAAGTTTACAGTGTGCCTGAGACATTTATTTTTTTAAGAGTACTAGATGTCATACTAAATACTGATCTTTTTGGTAGAAAAACTAAAGTACATGTATTGTTTTAAATTGCTTATTTTCCCCACAAGATGGCTCTAAAAGGATTGTTTCATAAATAAAAATAGTTTCAATTGTTTCATATAACCTTTATATGTTCACAACAAATAAAGAGTTAACATTTGCTGTCTCTCTTTTGCTTGTGATATTTATTGTAGAGCAAATCCTGAAGCTGTGTTTGCCATGGACCTTATTCTAGTTTGTACAGCTTTAGAAGTTCTACGGATATCATGGGAATTTTGTGTAAAGATCAAGGGTGGATAATTTTGAATTATTCTTGTCTTCTACTATCTAGTTACAGTGTTATTTTACACTCTAGAATATGAGGAATGAACATTATGCTTCAAGCTGGAGGCTGGGATGCAAGTTGTGTTAAGAACTCTTGTCTTATATCACTGACCTACTTTTAACCTTATTTTCTGGTATATTAATTGTGTTTCTTAGCAGTACAAAGTTCACTTACATAATTCAACAGCTGAGCACAAAAATACTATAAATTTCTTATGAAATAATGGGTTTGTTGCCTTCTTACCTTTATGTGTTGATGGTACCAAGAGACAGTAATTGAAGGAAAAAAATAGCACTTTTTCACACCTTTATTTTCGGAACAGTATCAATTACCTCAAAAACAAATATATGGATTTTTAAGAGGTAATGATATTGGTTATTGAAATGTTACCATTTTCATAGAAAAGTAATTTGAAGGGCAGATGTCACATCTTCCTTTACATTCATTTTTTGCCACAAGGGGAATAATTCGGTAGCAAGATGGCACTAAGGAAGAAGTTGTAAAATACACTGATACTCTCGGTGATGATTCTACTTTATTTTTTTCCTTTGCATTTCCTAATTTGCATTGTCTTCTGTGGCAGACTAGATTTTTGTCAAGATCCTTACCTTGTGGGGTTTTTTTCCCATAAGTTTAAATTATAAAAATTCAGAAATACCCAGCGTTGTCTTATAAAACTGAACTCTTAGATGTGAATTTATGGGTAAAATCTTTTGTTAGATGGATGCATTTTTCAGCATCACATGGGTCATTCAGATGAGATTGTAAGAGTGTGTATTTAAAAAGAAGAGGAAAAAAGGTGCCATATTTCTCTTATGTAAAGTAAGTTTATTCACAATACATAACTTCCTTTGCTTCTTCATTGCTCTCACTCATCTATATTTTCTGTTTTCTGACGAGAGGGTGTTCCAGTGCAGTAGAACAGCAGAAATGAGTTGTTTGAGAAGAGGTCTGTGGGCTATTGCTAGAGTAAGTGCTGTTTTGTCCTGCAAGGATAGGATATAAATTAAATACATAATAGAAATGAAATAACATGGAGGAGGATTGCTTAAGGATGTAGTCAGCTGATTGTGAAGAAGCTCTCTGTCATGCTTTTCTCTATTTGAGGACTTCAATAAGTCTTCAAATAAAGAAAAGTGAAGACGCAGCTGTGTCTAAGCTGCGGCTAAGCAATACAATTGTTACCTGCTGTAGGTGGCTTCAGCATCATTTCTCTTTTCTTGGGAAAGCAGAAAGATTCTTTTCGGTGGAGAAGTGTGGTTTATTTTCCCTTGTAGGAGTTCTGATTCTGTGCAAGGTTGCTAATACATTGTTTACTTCACTGCAGTAGCTGATAGATAAATGCTGCACTAAGTATAGTAAGAAATGTGTGTGATTAGTTTTAATCTGCTAAATCCTTACAAAGATTAGCATTTTTTACTTATTAGGACAGTATAGGTTTTGAGTTTAAAATGTGCTCCTGTTTATTCACAGAACCATGGTCCTTTTATTATTTTTCCATATGTATGATAATTTTGTATGAACTAAAGCGAGTAGGGTTTCCAGTAACCTTTGCAGGACCTGAAAACAGAGAATGAATAAAGTATTAGCTCTCGTGAGCCAGTGTTTTCTATTATGGCTGAAGAAATTATGTTGTGGCACTGTTCCACCATCATTTTTGCACTTGCCAGGCAGTAGGTCTCAGGCACACATTCACTTAAAAAAATCATGCTGCTTATTGATTATGTTTCCTATTAGACGTAGGAAACCCTCTCTCGACCCCACGCCCTGCGCCCATCTTTGTCTAAACAATTACATTTACCTTTCGGGAGAGAAGAATTCAGATCAGTCATTTTCTACTGCTACAGTCTGCTTTTCTCTTATGTAAGGGATACAGTATAGATACTTTGTTGCATTAAAAGTTTTGTTTCAATTTAAAAGTAATTACTCTGGAGCCTCTGAAGCCTTGAAGAATGGCAAATGATGTTAAGGATGATAAAGGCCTTTCCTTGGGTGAGGGGTGGTGCCAACAAGTAATGCTTTGTAACCCACGTGTTCTTCTGAGTATTTTTTTTACCGCTTTAAGTTGTAATGGCAGAAGATGGCAGTGATTTCTAGAATCTGGAGTTTGGGGGTTTTTTTGCTTGCTGGATAAATTAAAGATAAAATGTACTGAATAGGTATAGCAGATGTCATTCAAATAGGTTTAGAAAATTTTCTCTGCAAATGAAATATTGCAGGAAATCCATGAAAAAAAGTTCTGTTTTGATTGTCCTGTGCCAGTCTCATCTTAGTAACTGGGATACTTTCATCAAGTTGTTAGCCCTTTCTGTAATCTCAAGTAGTACTTCCATTACAGCAGAGATTGCAATTTGTGTGTGCTGCTCCTCTTAGATGCCACTGTGCATATCCATAAATACACCCCAAAGTGTGGGGTCTGGCCTTTTTATTACTCATTTGAATTGCATAACTTAGTTTTCCATATGAGAAAAAAGGATATTTGTAAATGACTGCTGTGAATGGAGGGAATTTATTAAGTATTAGCATGCTTAGGTCAGCTTAATAGACTTATGAAAACCGCCAGGGTTGGCAGCTTTCCTGCCACTGACAGCATTAGGCTTTACTTTAATGAAACCCTTTTATCTGCTCAAGAGAGAAGATTGAGCAAACAAATGAAGAGAGCAGTTAATAGAGAATAGATAGTGAAGTGCAAAGGCAAAATGGGAAAGAAAAAGTTTTCTAATTATTATTGGTTTGCTTCTTTTTTTTCCTTCAAGGGGCTGTTAGGAAGCTGGAACATTGTTAATGCAGAGTTACATACCTTAATTTTCAAAAACTGAGTAGGTCACAGCAGTCATTGCCTCTATCTTGCTGTACTTTATTTTCTTCCTGTACTGATTTTACCTTGTTTTCATTTTAACTGTCTGAAAAGCAGACTCTGCTAGGCTTATTTTGGCTCTAAGTAACACAAAAATTGCCAACTGGAAGGGCAAATATTCTGCTGTCAAGTAAAAAGAAGGAGAAGGCATTGGAGAAACACTGAAAATCATCATATACTTGGCACTGATGTTCCCAAGGCAGGTATGTCCTGTGCTATGGCATTCTGACCTTCAGATTTTGATCCAGAATTTAAGGATTTCATTGGGTATGTTAATAAATTCAAAGGGACTTGAAATGAAGCATTGCAAACAGGGAAGTCTTCATAACGTAGGAATCTTTGCTAATGGAATAAGCTAACTGTTCAGCAAAGTGTTTAGCCAACTTCTGGCATCAGTGTTTCCACTTTATGTCTCTGGATAGCTTAAAACCCACAAACCTAGAGTAATTTCAGCCATTTTCAATCTTCTGTTTTGTGGTATTTGCATGGTGGCATTGTTCAATTTTCTCATATTTCTACTCAGGCACTGAAAATCTTGGGCTTTTTCATGTTGTATAACCCTGCTGGATGTCCATAGTAAAAATTCTTTTCTCCAAGGAATGTATTGATTACTGTGTTGTCTGCTAGCACCAGTCAAGTATGTTGGTGCTGGCTACTTGATCGATGGGTGACAGTGACTGGAGCTGACAAGCGTATCAATGCTAGGAGACCATCCAAAGGCTCAGAGCAGGCTTTGCCAGCTCCAGGAGACAGACCTTTGCACTGCATAGTATCAGTCACTCCAGTGAAACATTGCAAGAAGCCTGTGAGAACAAAATAGCAAGTTTCATCCTAGGAAGCAGAAGTAGTTGAATGCCTTCATCTCACTCTTGGGGTCACGTTAAAGGGAGGAGAGGCTAAAGTTTGCTATGGAACCACTCTTCCCTCTTCAGTAATAAACATTGCATAATTATCAAGGTCAAGCAGAAGACTGAAACAGAAAAGCTAAAGAAAATCAATTTTATTGTTTTAGACAGTTACTTTATTTTAATGAGTACTCAGGAGGATACTCAATCTACAGGAGTTGAGCCCAGCAGCAAATGACAGTTCAGAGTCCCCCAAATACTGAAGATCTATCAGTCTCCAATCTGTAAAATGAGATGAGATTAGAAAATTTTCTGGAAAAGTCATGCTTTGTGGATGTCACTGTATTATATATTAAATGCTTCCCTCTAATCATGTATATATGAAACATGGTTTCAACTATAAAAAGTGTCATAAGTTCATTCCAGATGGCATATTTTAGTATATTTTACTAATATTAAAAATTATGTTCATATTATCATTAGTTTAAAACAATTGGGTGGCATATAGCAGGTTTACATAGTGTACTTTCTAATGGGAATACCAATGTGATCTCCTTACAAAAACACGTTTCCATGTTAAAAATATCTGTATTTTGTACTTCGCCTATGGAAAGAAGAGCAGCAGTATCTGCATTCCATGTTGTTAATTACCTAAAATCCATGCATTCTCAGTGGAAAACTGACTAACAAATGCTGAAGCGCTACGCTGAAGTAATTTCCTCTATGAAGCCCTGTTCTGGGCTTGCAAAGAGTAATAACTGAAAATATTTCTTGTATTGCATTGTGGTAGAAGATTAGGATGTGTAACAAAACACCACACCTTGTGGGGATATACAGTATAGCAATGAAGGACAATAATGTGAAGGTGGTCAAAATTTGAATGTGACTTTTTTTCTTCTAGATAGGTTAGCTAATGTAGATAATCTATATTTACATTGCTCATTATCAGTGGTTTTCATTACTCGGGAAATAATTTTGGCATAATTTTTAACTTGTGCTCCAAATAGAGTTTAGATGATATTTTTTAACATCACTACTACTGAACATAAATGTCAAATCTTCTCGACATCTGCCTTCATTATGCCTTTACACTGACATACCGACAAGAGTCACAGAGGCCAGCCTGATTTGGGATTGATTCAGATAGATCACCAGTCCCTTGGTGATCCTGCACTGGTGCTGTACAGCTGCACCAGGAACTCTGAGGCAGTTCTAATCCAGCTGCTGGTGCAGAAATGTGTCTGTGACAGATGCCACATAAAGTGTATCAAGGTGTGACATCTGAACAGCTTTTGAAATAGCTTTTGACACACCTGTTATTCTGATAACTGAGCAGAGGCAGCAATCAGGCCTTCTAAATTGCATGCCTTCAGAAAAAGGTTGTTAAGGGCTGAATTCCTGCCTCTAGTTCTGAAAGTTCTTGTTGTCTGTTCTCCTAAGCTAATACATAGGAGATGACTGTTCAACACATTGCTTACCTCCTGACACTATAGATTTGAAGAAAACACGTTAATTCCCAAAAAGGATCTGGTGGCAAAGTGGAATTTGAGCACAAATTCGGGCACAGCACCAGACTAATTTTGTATTATGCTGATTTAAGATGATCCTTCAAAACTTCTGTGATATACAGAAGAGAAAATCACTGTAGCCAAACCTTAACATTGGCATAGGAGTGGTGAGAGTTTCTGCTATCATAGACTTATTTGTTTCACGTTTAAAATCTTACGGAAATCCAGGATGCAAGTATGCATCAAACAGAGAAGAATAATGTAATTCAAATCCAAGTATCAGTGGTGTCTTACAGTGTTTAGCGGTGGAATGCAGTACCTACACACCTAATTTGTCTACAGAAAGAAATTGATGTGAAGTGAGGAAAAAATAGGAAGTAAATGTGACTTTATAGTGACATTCACACAAAATAAGGTTCTCAGTGAAGCACCAATGTAATATTGTTGATGCCTGATACAACCCTCTGCTCCCATAACTACTTTTAATGAATATGTCTTCTCTTTTCCTTTTATCTGTAGGGAACAATGAGAGATCATTCCTTACTGGAATAAAAGCCAACAAAGAAACATTTCAGAGTGCATAAAAAGTGGAAACAAAACATGTATGTGCAGAGACACTAATTCTTCACAGCAGAGTTTATGCAGGCATTCAGGTAAAGTAGGGGACAATATTCTATTGTTATCTCACAGAACAACCTGTTTCTGAATTCCAATAGAAAAAATGTATTACAAAAAAAATTAGAATAGTATTTTCAAATGTAACTTGGGTTCAAATACATACTGGAATGTATTTTAAACCTTCACTTTACGGATAAGGAAAGTCACTTTATTTAGATTCTTTAAAGATTTCAGTTGTTTTAAAGATGTGAGATATTTCAAACTATTCAGTTTTGGACTGATCCTTTAGGTCATCAGTATTTTTAGTCTATTACCTGCGTATGCACACATTCATAAATGTTTATGAAAATCCTTGCCCTTTCACAAGTATATTTTTCTGTTATTAAAGTGGGCTTCCTTTCATGTTATCTTTTGTTCTGTAGCCAATAGGCACATGAGATGTCTCCCCACTGGCCACTCATCTTACATTGAAATTGCTGGACATCACTCTCCTGATACATAGTTTCTCTGTGGATTTCATTCTGGAATCCAGATGATGATACCAGTTTATTTGGGTTAATGATTTGATTAACTCATGACTAATCCTCTTGATTGCAAAGAGATTAGCCATTTCATAAAATGCAATCGTTTCACCATGTGTTCCTTTAAACAAGCTAAAATTCTCTTTATTACTGCTCATCACAAATCCTCAAGATCTTTCATTGTTTCCACAGTCTTTAGTGAGTTAAGTTCATTTTTTCCTAGGGAAAGGAAATAATCTTTACTTTTCTGAATAATGTGTGGAATAAATAGAAGCAATTACCTTCTCCCCACCAGAATAATTATTATTATTTAGCAATTGTAGCTAAAGCATTTTTAGCTTTTAGCAATTAGCAAAGCATTTTTTTTCTGAAAATGCTAGTTGTGTTCTTTTTATTGTTACATGCAACCTTGCAAAGATACAATTATTCTTCTAGTCTTTTTAAAACTTGATGGAGTAGACTCTTCTGTACAGAGTGTTACCTTTTGCTGCTCTGTAAGACAGAAAGGTCACATCTGCATTACTACATTGCATCCTTCAAAAAAAATCAATAGTATTCTAGGATCAGTGCAAAGGTAGCCCAGAAAGTTGCTAGGCAGGCATTATTTGCTTCCTATATTCAACAATATAGTAAAAGGTCTAGTTTGGCTAGATTTAAATGTATTAAAATGGAGACCTCAGTTGGCCACAGTTGAGAGACAGCTTGGAAATCTGTTCCTCACTGTTTTCTAGTTGTTAGCTGTTATTTTCAAAGAGAAAGGCTGGTGTCCGGCTGTGTCTTATTTTGATGTTGTAAAAATTTAGGAGTCCCAGGCACAGGCAAAATATTCAGTGCGAACATAATTTTTAAATGGTTGACATTTTTAAACTAGTGGGATGAAAAGCAATACTTGCTCTCTAGAAGAGCATAGGGGGATAAATCCTAGAAAAAAAGAAAACCATCAAGGCTTTAAAAATTATAATCACAAAAGACAAAGATATCAGCCAGGAGTGGCTTCAAACAGGAAATTAAACACAATTGCAAATCCATCAGAAGAATGTGTTTTTGAAATATTCCTCCAGTGGAAATGGCAGCACAAACTCTGACTATTTTCAAATAAAATATGCATGTGTTTCATGCATATCAAATACTGCAAATAAATAGGAATATAAGATATATTTGCTTCCAAAAGTCAGTTAAAATTTAAATGGTGACCCAAACTCTGAATATTTGCCACTTCATGGAGACAAGCACTCTGCATCTGCACAGACCACCTGGGGCTGATGGGCCTCTTCACGTGTGCGTTGAGATCATCAGTGGGTCAAGACCATAGCACTCAACTGGCATCGTTTCAGACAAAACTCCCAACAAGCTAGAACACTTCTATGACAAAAAAATCAGTCGAGGAGCTGAATCCAAATCCGGTAACAGGATCAATAAGTATTGAAGTTATCAATAAATTTTTGTTTCTGTATGGACAGGTAAGTCATTACCTGTTTAAAAAGACTTATTACTTTTTAAAAATTTGTATTTATTTTGCAGGACAATATATCCTGCCAGATCCAGAAGCCTGGGAGAGGCAAGGCTGCTGTCCCTTTGTCCAACCAGCAGTGTGGCTGAAGATGGGTTTATAGAAGGCAGAAGTACATAGAGTGTATGTACGCACCACGTACTGCCAATAAACGCATCCACACCCCTGGAGCCCTCATGCAGACACAGACTATGCTGAGGGTGTCATTCCACTCCCCTCTTCAGGGGAGTAGGATGGGGGTCAATAAGTGACAAAATACTTTTGTAGATGAGGTGTTTCGCTCTGGCAGCCTCTTAGACCCTGAGTCTGACCAGCCACCACCCCTTGATCCCAGTCTCCCCAGCTGCTAATATCAGGACACACAACCTGAAGTTTCAGCATCCTGCTGGCTGCTGTGTTGTACGCACACAAACAAACACACACATGCACACACATAGAGCTGGCTGGGACTCCTTCTGTAGCCAAACCTCTTGTGCTCTTGTTCTCAGAGGACCCCACACCCACTTACTCCTGTCCACTTCACCAGGCAAGCTTGTCCTCCAGCATCATCCTCGCTGGTGCTTGCACAGCCACTCCCACTATGGCTGCTGCACCACAGATGTAGGTGCCTATTCACCCTCTGGCTCCAGCTGCTGCATTCAGGCTCCATATGTATGCACATAAATGTGCACATGTGCAGCACACACACGCATACTCACATGTAAACATAGAGTTGTAAGTGTGACGAAGGAAGGACTTGTGAGCAGCTGGGACGGGCTGCACTGCTAGGAACAGGACATGGCTGACAAGCACAATTGCTGGCCAACTACTTACCTGTCACCAGCCCTTTTTGCTTCCTCTCTCCTCAGTTTCTTCTTCCTGGTCTTCCCCAAATCACCTCAACCTCTGACCCTTTCCCAAGCATCTCATAGTAAATCCTATGGAACACCAGCTGCTTTTCCCTTGCATGAAAAATGTGTTCCCAACCCTTGGCAGCAGCACCCCTCAGTTAGAATCATAGAATGATTAAAGCTGGAAAAGACCTCCAAGGTCACTGAGTCCAACCTTTGACTCCACTGTGTCAACTAGACCAATGCACTAAGTGCCACATCAAATAGTTTCTTGAACACTTTCAAGGATGGTGACGCCACCATTTCCCTGGGCATCTGATGCTTAAGTCCATTCCAATGATTAGGTGAAGCACCTATTCAGTTNCATCCTGCTGGCTGCTGTGTTGTACGCACACAAACAAACACACACATGCACACACATAGAGCTGGCTGGGACTCCTTCTGTAGCCAAACCTCTTGTGCTCTTGTTCTCAGAGGACCCCACACCCACTTACTCCTGTCCACTTCACCAGGCAAGCTTGTCCTCCAGCATCATCCTCGCTGGTGCTTGCACAGCCACTCCCACTATGGCTGCTGCACCACAGATGTAGGTGCCTATTCACCCTCTGGCTCCAGCTGCTGCATTCAGGCTCCATATGTATGCACATAAATGTGCACATGTGCAGCACACACACGCATACTCACATGTAAACATAGAGTTGTAAGTGTGACGAAGGAAGGACTTGTGAGCAGCTGGGACGGGCTGCACTGCTAGGAACAGGACATGGCTGACAAGCACAATTGCTGGCCAACTACTTACCTGTCACCAGCCCTTTTTGCTTCCTCTCTCCTCAGTTTCTTCTTCCTGGTCTTCCCCAAATCACCTCAACCTCTGACCCTTTCCCAAGCATCTCATAGTAAATCCTATGGAACACCAGCTGCTTTTCCCTTGCATGAAAAATGTGTTCCCAACCCTTGGCAGCAGCACCCCTCAGTTAGAATCATAGAATGATTAAAGCTGGAAAAGACCTCCAAGGTCACTGAGTCCAACCTTTGACTCCACTGTGTCAACTAGACCAATGCACTAAGTGCCACATCAAATAGTTTCTTGAACACTTTCAAGGATGGTGACGCCACCATTTCCCTGGGCATCTGATGCTTAAGTCCATTCCAATGATTAGGTGAAGCACCTATTCAGTTAAGAAATTCTTCCTGGTGTCCAACCTGAACTGTGCCTGGTGTAGCTTGAGGTTACCTCTTGTGCAGTAGCTAGTTGATAAAAAGACACTGATTCTCCCCTGGCTACAATCTCCTTTCAAGTAATTTTAAAGAGTGCAAAAGTCTTCCTTGAGCCTCCTTTTCTCCAAGCTAAACACCCCAGCTCCCCCAGCCTCTCTTGGTGAGGTGTCTTGGTGAGCTCTTCTGCCAGCTCCCTCAGTTCCCT
>VWZS01004494.1:155863-179327 GCA_013397075.1 Rhabdornis inornatus | reverse complement strand
ACACACTCCAGGAACCTCCCAGACTGTCTCCTCTCCACTGCTGAGTTTCCAGCAGGCATTTGGCAAGTTAAAGTCTCCCAAGAACAAGGGCTAGTGATATGAAACATCCACTGATAGAATATTTCACTTCATCCTGGTTGGGTGGTCTGTGTCAGACTCCCAGCAGGATCTGTGCCTTGTTGTCCGTCCCTGTGACTGTCACCCACAGGCTCTCAGCCTTATCCCCAGTGCCCCTGAGCTCTGTACAGCCAAAACCTTCCCCAGTGTACAGAGTACAGTCCCCTCACTGCCTCTCCTTCCTCACCTGTCCCTTCTGAAGAGCTTGTAGCCATCCACTGCATTATCCAGCCATCCCACCACATTTCCATGGTGATAACTCCATCACAGCTTCCTGCTGCCAATGGCTTCTATTGTTTGTTACCCATGCTGCGTGCACTGGTGCAGATGCACTTCAGCTGGGCTGTCCATGTCACCCACAACACTGGTGTGTCACCCCAGGCTCATCTCTAGCTAGCTTGACCTAGTCCCTTTCCCCCTTTAAGCCCACTCAGTCAGCACTGCCAGCTCATGGGCTGGAATCCTTTTCCCCCCTTTTATACAGGTGAATCCCATCTGTCTGCAGCAGGCCTGGTGGCATAGAAGCTATCCCATGATCAAAACAGCCAAAATTCCCTCAGTGACAGCAGTCTGTAAGAGAGAGTGAGAAGCATGGCCTGGAGGTGCTCCTGATGGCTGGTGACAGGTTTCCTGCTGGATGCATACAGGAATGTGACAGGTCCCGTGACAGTGCTGTGAGGGCCATGGCAAGGTGGTTTGATCCTCAGGAAGCCTCGTTTTGAGTTCCTGCCTGCCATCCTGCCACTGGGCTCCTCAGGGCTTGTGCTATGGGCCTCTGGTGCACAGGTGCAGCCAGGACAGGATATTATCCGGGGAGTCCCCGTCCTGCTGTTGACACCCTTTGCTCCTTGGTGGATGTGAATATGAGCTTTGTCCCATAGCCTAACAAAATCAGTTCAATAACCAGATATTTGCAACATTCCATACATAAAAAAAGGAAGTACCAAACAAAAATTTGGAGACAAATTGTCTTTTATCTTTCAACTCACATGCCTGTGAACATCTACATAGCAGTGCACAGAAGTGGCTTGTTGCATTGAAGCCTTTCATCTTTGCTTACAGGAAAGCAAGTAAGAATGGCAAAAGAAGGAGGCAATGCTTTCATTTTTTCCAGGGTTACTAGCCCTAGTAAGTCTACCATTAGTTCCTCCATACTGTCTCATTGCTGTTTTTTAAATATTGACTCTCTTGGCATAGTTTACTTTTGTCTGAGAAGAAGAGAATAGTAATTAATAAACATTCTACCTGGGGAAAAATTGTCTGCAGGACTATAAACTGGAAAATCTGGTTTGAGCAGGCAAGGTTGATAAAAGACTTAGAACCTATTGAAACAAAATGACATTTGACAAAATCAGTCCCATTGGTACCTCTAGTCCTGTGAAGGAAAACAGAAATCAGTTCTGTTCCCTTCAATTTTTCTTCTGTTTTCTGAGATAAAAGGAAGTTAGAGATTGCTTGCTTATTTCATGCTGGCTTTGTAATGGAGATTTTTAATTAATACTTAAATTATTATTTTAAACTAGGTTAAACAGTATTATCTTTGAAAGTAAACATGTATTTCCACAAGAGTAACAATGACTTACATTGAATATGTTCTTTTCCATGACATTACAATAATTCTGCTTCAAGGGTATTTTTTACAGGATTATACATATTTAAATTTTTCATATGTAAATGGAAACATATGTCATCATTAAAACAAGGTATCATATTCTGAGGTCTTAGATTAAAAAAAAAATTAGTTTTCAGCAGAATGGACTTCAGTTGTATTAAAGTAAGCCAATTAAACTTCAGGTATACTGCTTCATAGCCTGCCTTTTTTTTTCATATTTCAGAACTACATGTGCTCCTGAACATTTCAAGTAGGTACTAGTGTTTCTTTGAGACATCTCATTAAAAGTGTAGTTTATCCCATAGGAAAGTGTAAATTTAATTTATTCTTTACATTCATTCCTAACTTGCTTGCATACTTGTCATAGGTAAAGCATTATTTACTGTAGGAGTCCTGAATTGAAAACTCTGAATATTCAAGGCTAAATATAAAGATACTATGTTTCCATTTTTAAATCCTTGCAGCATGCACCCAAGCACTCATACACACACTCACATGTCTTAATTGCGGGGTTTTGGTGATTCTTCATAGCATTTTTGTACTTCTAGAATGCCTTGGCTTCAGAAGACAGTGTCCCTTCCTGCAGATTATGGATCATAGATCCATGGCAAGGGGTTACTTTGAAAGTAATTTCCAGTCTAAACCGTCCTCTGATTCTGTGATTATTAATTTACCTTCATAGCTTTTTGCACAAAAACCTTGATGCTGCAAATCTCTGGTGTAGCTCACTCTTAACTTGCATGATTGATGATCCCAATAGGATTGGTTAGCTTTCAATGACAGTGCCTTGACAGTGATAACAATTATTTCTTAGCAGCTTAACTTAGTGATAAGGCCTTTAGTACTTTTTAAAAACTTAATGTCTATTGTAAATCTTTATGTTTAAATACAAATTCTGCTTTCCACATGCTGTTCAGTTTTGTGACATATCGGTTCTACTACTGTAGTGTGGCATTACACACTAGGACACTTTAGTGTGCAGCCCCCATGCTAACACCTCTTCTGTCATCTTGCAGATGAGAATAGTACTTTCTGCTGCCTTTACAGAAGCACAGCTGATTGGAAAAGAATCACAGAAGATGTGAGTCCACATAGTTTGATTGTGGACAGTAGTTCATTCTGACTGTTCACTAAGCAACCATACAGGGGAGACACTGAAGAGTCAGATGCCTAGCAGCTGGAAGACGCAGATAGATACACATCAGGCTACATGAGGTCTGCTTTGAGGCTGACGCTGAAGAAAACATGACTGTGAAGAGTATTAAATAGCAGAAGCAAACCAAGGAATGCACAGTTGCCTCTGTTGCTGGTTTCCCCAGCATACTGTAATGGAAACTCAGCAGCCAGCCAGAGGCACCATTTGAGGAGTTAATATGGGAGAGACTGATGTTGTGTTCAAATTGAAGTTTAGCAGACCAGTAGCCATGGGTTTACCACTTCACAAAATACGAATAAATATGATAATTGAGAGGGGACTCATGAGGACAATGTTGTTATTGTGCTTGTTACTTTGTAAATAGTCTCTTGAACGACTTTTCAAACAGCTATGTTATTCACCCACTTACTTATGGCAACTCAAACAATTTCTTGAATTTAAGAGTGATATTTCTTTTTATCAATGTGTTTGATGGTGCTGTTGGGGATTTTAAAACCACTAATTCATAGATGCCCAGCAAGATGCAAAACAATATTATGCTTTCAAATTCAGACTGAGTAGACATAAACAACAATTTAAAGAA
Source organism: Rhabdornis inornatus (assembly GCA_013397075.1). Classification (NCBI taxonomy): domain Eukaryota; kingdom Metazoa; phylum Chordata; class Aves; order Passeriformes; family Rhabdornithidae; genus Rhabdornis; species Rhabdornis inornatus. The sequence goes on along the minus strand of VWZS01004494.1, from coordinate 175,859 downwards.
CATTTCTTAGAGTAAACAATTGTACATGTTCTGTCTTTTATGCACAGATTTTGATCTTAAAATTTAATGAACATTTTATGTTCTTTTCATAATGAAGATGTAGGCTGCCCACACATCTACAAAGCAGTTATTTTTTGCTTGAAGATTACAGAAGTCACTTCAACCAATACTTGCTGTAACACGTGAAATCTATATATACAGCGGACAATAAGCTATTTTTTACACACTTCCAGAAATTAAAAACAATGTGCTCAGAGCTGCATAATCAACCACAGCTGGATTGTGATACTCAAAGGCAAACCACACTCTGTTAATTAAAGCTACAGGGGCCTCGAAGGTATCTGGTCTCCAGCTAATCTTTTAAGTGCACTTGTGGGTTAATCAGTAACCACCTGAGCAGAGTACTCTGGAAACAGGCACATGCAATACTTTGGAAGGCATTACATGCTGAAAAGGTGAAGAGATGGAGCAAAGTATAATTGGGCAATGTTTCACAGGTAAATTTGTATTCAGACGACAATGCTTTTACAGGATATATTTAACCCTTGGAGGTATAATCAGCCCAGGCTTACAAAACATCTGTATTTACTGATGAACTAGTGTGATTAGTAGGTGTTTTCACTTGGGACTTCAGTTTGGGCATCTTTATAACTGAACCTGCCAAAAAAGCCAGATTCAAAGCTCTGATGTAAGGTACAGTGATAAACAAGCGAGTGTGTTTGATGTAATAATACTATTTCTGATAACAGTGACTTCACATAGAGAAGATCAGTACTTAAATTCTCCCCTATAATGTTAATTGATTTTTCACTTTTTATTTTCCTGAGAAAAGATACAGAATCTGATAGTACACAGTAATTAAAAGAAATAGGATTTTATTAACCTTTGGAGAAAATCTTATTTTTAAATTCTTTATGAGCTCTGTCATCTTGTGCTGATTTGGTTTTCTGCATTGTTTTTTTGTTTGGTTGGTTGGTTTTGGTTTTGGTTTGTTTTTGTTTTGTTTTTCTTTTATTTTTTAATAAAAAGAAACTGGTTTTCCTACTGAAAGATAAATTAGAAATTTTTTAAAAATTGAAAAATATACTTTTTGTTACCACTATGCTTAGCATTCACTAGAATATTGATGAGGTTTTCTCTGGAAAATTTGTTACAAGGAGATGTAGCCAACAAGCTTTTAACTTATGACCTAGCAAAGAAATATCAAGGGAAAACAACACATTCATTGCCAAGATGCCGTCAGTAAACACAGGCTGTAGAAATGTGAAGCACCTTAATTACTTTATGCATTTCAGAGGCCACAAAGCGATTTAAATATCTACTTGTGTACCATGACTTAGCAACCCTATGAGGACATTTTCTAAAAAAAAAGCTGCATATAAAAACAAGCTACACTGATAAAACTGTCCTGTGTTTATTTCCTGCCTATTTTAAGAATGTGTGTCAAAGGTCTCTGGAGGAAGGCTTTTCCATTTGAATAGTGACTGAATTGATACACTGATGCCAACTATGCTTGGTTTCTTGAGAGAAAAAATAAAGGTATGTGGGAAAAAATCAGGACAGATCCTTTAAGGCATGGCATGTTAATTGTGTGTTGTACAGTGTGCATTTATGTATCTGGTCTCTGCTGAATGAGAGACCTGACTCCACCTTGTACTACCAGCCACTTCTCTGCCACAGACAGACATCTGAGTTTTGGACATCAGGTCCCAGAGCACCTATTTCCTTTGTAATCACTGTCAAGGGTGAGACCATCCACATTGCAATAATAATCCCTCCTTTAATTTTGTCTAGAAAAAATGAGCTAAAACTTTATCCATACATTCATGGATATGGTGACATGGATGAGATAGATAGGAACCCAAGAAGGATTTTCTATCAGAGAAAGGAGGAAGAAGCCTGGGGTATATTGTCTCTGAAAGTAGCTCAAAAGTGAATGTTCTGCGCCTTCATCTAACAGCTGTGGTTAAAGGGTGATTTGAAGTACAATTTTAGCTGCAAAATTCACTGAAAAAAAATACTTAAAGCGCCTTAATTATTCCCCTGTTTTAGGTGGAGGCAATGAGTACTCTTGAGTTTTGCATTTGCAGATGTCTTTTGCTGAGAAGCTCTTTCACTCAGAAATATCTCACTAGATTAAATAAGAGCTTTGTCTTGCCCCTCATCTGGGATAACTTCTTGACACAGTATCAGTCAAACACCTGAATGTTTTCAGAAAGAGAGTTCTGGTGATCTGCTTAAACCAAAGGCACATGTGACAAATAGGTGGTCTTGTGAGGAACTGGTACAGATCCCATGGTCTTCAGTGGCTAAAGAATGGACTCTGTAAATTAGAAGTGAGTTTTTGATAATGTGAAGTAACTGAACACTGAAATATTTGAGCATCAATTGTTGTTGCTTTGTATTATTAATTAATGTTAATGTTAATATTAATAGTATTAATAGTATTAATAGTTTTCTAGTGGTAACTATTAAGGATTACTTGGCACAGACTTCACAAAATTCTCATGACTTTTTTATTTTAATGATTTCTAGTAAACTTGATGCATACTATTCCAATAAAGGTCAGATACTTCTTTTGTTTCAGGAGACATATATCAAGCAGGTGGTTATTTTTTAGTATTCAGTAATAGGCTATATTTACACTGAAATAAGAATGGCATGTTTCAGGGAGGTTTGAAGCATCCTCTAATGAATGTAGTTAAAGGAGTGGGAGGTCTTAGGGCTATTTCAGAAGATCATCTTGAGTTCTGCTACTTTTCAGCTTAAAATTGTAGAAGTATAGAATATCCTGAGTTGGAAGGAACCCAACAGGATCATCAAGTCCCACTCCTGGCCCTGCACAAGACATCCCAAGAATCCCACCATGTGCCTGAGAGCATTGTCCAAATGCTTCATGAACTCTGTCATGCTTGGTGCTGTGACTACTTCTTTGAGGAGCCTGTTCCATTGACCAAAAATCCTCTGGGTGAAAAACCTTTTCCTGACATCCCTCCTAAACCTCCCCTGATTCAGCTTCATGCCATTTCCTTGAGTCCTGTCACTGGTCACAGGAGTGAAGAGATTGGTGCCTGCCCTTCCCAGTGAGGAAGCTGTAACTGCAATGAGGTCTCCCCTCAGTCTCCTCCAGGCTGAACAGAGTAAGTGACCTCAGCCACTCATCACACAGCTTCTCCTCAAGGCTCTTCACCATCTTCATGGTGGACACTCTCTAACATGTCTTTTTATATTGTGTAACCCAAAACTGCCCCCAGCGTTGGAGGTGAGGCTGCCCCAGCTCAGAGCAGAACAGGACAATCCTTTCCCTTGTCTGGCTGTGATGCTGTGCCTGATGCTCTGCCCCAGGACAGAGCTGGCCCTCCTGGCTGCCAGGGCACTGCTGATTCATGGTCAACTTATCCTTGACAGTGACCCCCAGGTACATTTCCACAGTGCTGCTCTCCAGCCTCTTGTTGCCCAGTCCATGCACGCATCCAGGGTTGCTCCATCCCAGGTGTATAATCCTTGTTAAACTTGATATGGTTGGTGATCTCCCAGTCCTGTAACTTGTCCAGGTCTCTCTGAAGGACCTCTCTGCCCTTGTGGGAATTGACAGCTACTCCCAATTTAGTATCATCAGCAAACTGACTTAGTATCCCTTCCAATCCTGTGTCCAAGACATATATGAAGATGTTCAAGAGATGTGGGCCAAGGACGGAGCCCTCTGGAACCCTACCAGTGACAGTGACACCAGTCTGATGTCACCCCATTCACTGTGACCCTTTGTGCCCGACACATGAGCCAGCTGCTCACCCATCACCATGATGTGTTTATCCAGCTGTGGGCTGGACATTTTCTCCAGAAGGGTCCTGAGAGAGACAGTATCGAAAGCTTTACTGAAATCCAAAAAGATCACATCAACTGGATGGATTTCCCTGTCCTAGAAGAAAATTATATTTGACAAACAGGACTTACCTCTCACGAAGTTATGCAGGGTGCAGTGACTGCATTGTCCTCCCGGTAATTTTCAATACTTCCCAGAATAATCTTTTCCATGATTTTACTGGGCACTGAAGTGGGACTTACAGGCCTGTAGGACCTCCTTCCCTTTCTCTAGCTCAGGGCACTGAGATCCCCCTGGTCTATCACCCATACTGAAAACAGAAGCAAAGACTGCATTAAACATCTCTGCCTTGCCCCTGTCCCTGTTTGTGAGATGACCATCCTCATCCTGTAACTGGCTGATGTAATTTCTACACTGCCTTTTGCCATTAATATATTTGAAAAAAAAATTGTGTTGTCCTCCAAAGTTCTGGCCAGCTCCAACTCCAGCTGAGCTTTGGCTGCACAAATTTTCTCTCTGCAGAGAAGAAATGGGGAAATGAAGTCCTTCCCACTATAAGCAAAGAGCAGGTTCAGGACCACTTGAACCTGAAGGGCCACCTGTTGATGAGACTCAATGAGACACATCCCATGGTCCTGAGAGAATTGTTTGCTATTGTTTCCAAGCCACCCTCCATCATATTTGAAAATTCATGGTGGTCAAGTGAAGTCCTTGGTGACAGGAAAAGGGAAATACCGCTCCAATTTTTGAAAAGAGGAGAAGGGAAAATCTGTGGAGCTGCCAGCCAGTGATCCTCTTCTCTGTGTCTGGGAAGATCATGGAGCAGATTCTCCTAGAAGATACACTATATCACAAAGGACACTATATCACAAAGGACAAAGAAGTGTTCTGAGGCAGCCAGCATGGCTTTACTAAGGGCAAATTGTGCCTGACCAATCGGGTGACCTTCTACAATGGAGTGATGGCAACAGTTGACATGAAAAGACCAACAGATGTCATCTATCTAGAGTGTAAGGCCTTTGATATGGTCCCACATCACATCCTCATCTCCAAATTGGAGAAACACAGACTTCACAGATGGACTTGATCATGTATTTGNTGTCTGGGAAGATCATGGAGCAGATTCTCCTAGAAGATACACTATATCACAAAGGACACTATATCACAAAGGACAAAGAAGTGTTCTGAGGCAGCCAGCATGGCTTTACTAAGGGCAAATTGTGCCTGACCAATCGGGTGACCTTCTACAATGGAGTGATGGCAACAGTTGACATGAAAAGACCAACAGATGTCATCTATCTAGAGTGTAAGGCCTTTGATATGGTCCCACATCACATCCTCATCTCCAAATTGGAGAAACACAGACTTCACAGATGGACTTGATCATGTATTTGATTCAGTGGATAAGGAATTGGCTGGATAGATGTAACCAGGGTTGTGGCTCTATGTCCAGGTGCAAGCTGGTGACAAGTGATGTTTGTCAGAGCTCTCTGCTGCGACCAATGCTCTTCAGTACCTTCATCGACACAGACAGTGGCATTGAGTGCATCCCCAGCAGGTTTGGAGATGGCACAAAGCTGAGCAGTGCAGCTGACACTACAGAAGGATGGGATGCCATCCAGGGGGATGTGGATGAACCTGAGAATTGGGCCCAAGAGAACTTCATGAAGTTCAACAATTCCGAGTGCCACGTGCTGCATCTGAGTTGGCAAAATCCCAGATAATTACAGATGGGGAGAAGAAGTCATATAAGCAGCCCTGTGGAGGCTTCTGGGTTCTCACAGGTGAAAAGCTGGACATGGACTAGCAGTGTATGCTCCCAGCCCAGAATGCTAATGGGCTACATCATCCTGGCCTACATCAAAAGAGAAGTGATCATCAGATTGAGGGAAGTTATTCTCCCCTTCTACTCTGCCTTGTGAGACCTCACCTGGAGTTCTTCATCTGGCTCTGGGGTCCTCAGCACAAGAAAGATGTAGACCTGTTAGAACAGGTCCAGATGATCAGAGGGCTGGAGCACCTCTCCTGAAGACAGGCTGAGAGAGCTGGGGTTTTTCAGCCTGGAGAAGAAAGTGTTTGAGGGAGTCTTTTCTTCATTGTGGCCTTCTAGTATGATAAAATAGCTTATAAAAAGGAAGAAGACAATGCTTTAATTAAATTTGTAGCCCCAAAGTCCTGTTTCAGGTGTGGTAATAGATACTTGCCGTCATCTCCCTTTTTGTAAGTAGAGGTGGGATTCTTCTTGCCAGGATACATCACCTTGTGTTTACTGACCCTGTCTTTCATTCACCCTGTGTTTTGTTGCCCACTTGATGGATTAAGTCTGGTGTTTCTGCCATTCTTCCCTTGGCTCTTGTAATTATAGGTTTTTAAAGTATATTCAGCAAGATGTTACCTTACACACATTTTCAGGTCATTTTATTCACATATTTCATGCTANCTTTATCCTCCACTGGACCGGCTGCCGTCTAGTAGCTGACGCTACACACCCTTACTCAGATTCTCCCGGAGATATCTGGGAAGGGCCACTCGTGGCACAGACCCGCCCGGAGCTAGCCGGGGTGTCCAGCCGGAGTGGACAGTCGGACAGGCCGTGTCACTACTTGCTTTTTCTCACGAATTTACTACAGTATTATATAGTTTTTCCTTAAAAGCTACCTTTTTTACTATAGAAATATCCTGTAAAAAACACATTTTGTTGTACACCCTTATTCATTTGCACTTCTTACTACTGAAAACACACAGCTTAATGGTTTTTAAAACTTGGAGAAAGACATAGCTCCTGAAATATGAATATATGTTTAATATGTGTTTAAAAACCCCCAAATATGTCAGTTCCCAAGATGAAAATATTATCTGGAGTAAAATGAACACATTTTTAGACATAGCTCTTGGAGAGAAGTCCAGAATCAGGGACAAAAAGCTTTTAGATCTGATTAAAAGATTCAAAACTTAAATGGTCTAAGAAAAAAAACCCTCTTTTAAAGGCAGCTGGTAGGATTAGAGTTAGAAAAAACAGATATAGTTTGCTATTAAAGGGCATAAGAGCGTTAAGAAATTAACATACTTTATTAAACGATTTTGTTTTGACCAGGTAAACATGAGAAATCTTTCAAAACAGTTTTATAAGGGTGGCATGTGTTTGTAGAAATTGCGAATTTTATTTATTGTGGTTTTCCTTTAGAGACTACTTTATCTTAAAAAAAAATGCTCCCCTGAAGTTATTGAGTTGGATTAATATAAGCTGCTTTCCCATTCCCTGCACAGATAAGGAACCACTCACTAATTATCAAAGGCTTCTCTAGGAGTATTTAAGAAGCTCATCTTTTCACTTTACGTTGATTTCTTGAGAAAGGTAAGAAATTCTTCCCTATAAAGACTGTGCAGAAAATGAATAGAAGGAATAGAAATCCCACCTTCTCAGAAAGCCCATTAAATATCAATAACCTTCTCAAGAATAAGCAGAAGGAGCAGGAGTAGGGCTCCATGTTGCCTTTTGTCTCCTCACTGCATATCACTCTCTCCTTAGAGGTTTATAATTGGCAAGATTTATATTCTGGAGGAAATGCAGAAATATCTTGACAGATGTGCACAACATTTTCTAAGAGAAATATAATTTACAAAGAGATGTACAGATCCCTAATTCCACATGGCTTAGTGTGGTCTAGTTGTGGTCTCTCCACTGAAATAATAGCAGACAATACTAGAGGAGAACATATAACACAGAGAATGTGGTAATTTTAATGCAGATTTTCCAGGTGAACACTGCACTTTCAACCTCATCCAATTGGCCTTCAGGGGAATTTTCCTCTTTCAAAGATGTGTCCCAGTGGAAATGAAAATGTCACATGGTTGTAATCAAACCACTTACCATACCACTTGAAAGAGATGTTCATGTCATATGTTCAGGCCCTTGGAGGACCACCTCCCCTTCTTATCTCCCCTCCTCAGCAGCCTCCAGAGTCTCCAATAAACCACAGATAGATGGCTTTATTTCCATGTCCTTTGCCTAGCCTTTTCGAAATCCCACCTCTTTTAAAAGGTGTTAAGAATTTCTGTAATGTTGCCATCAGCCATAGTATCAGTGAGAAGATTCAGTGTGAAGATTCAGGGGTCTCATTAAAAAGTATAATCAAATTGCAGTAAGCCTAAGAAAAATTTTTAAAATGCCAATAATCTAATATAAAAATAATTAATATTAAATAACACATGAAATATAATCCTTTCTTCCCCCCCCCCGATTACTCTAAAGCAGTTGAGCAACATTTTATTGCAAACCAAACTTCAGCAAAGTCTGTTCATCATTTGGAGTACAGTTTGTGGAATAAAAATGCTCTTGCTACAATGGTGGTGCTGATTTCTTCATGAGCCAAAGCTGGGGTAATGCCTCAGTGTCACCAGGCATTTGCCATACATGGTGGTCCACCACTGGTGTTGGGGTCATGTCACTTCTACTGACTTCTTTTTGTGCTTTCCTTGGGAATAAGCAGCTTAGAGCCAGCTAGATCACAACATTACTTCTTCCTCAAATAGGAATGTGAAGTTAATTGTAATTCCAGAACTTCTAAACATTTATAGAATTTAGATGCCCGTGAGGTTTTTGTTTTTAGGTTTCAATTGTTTTGTTTGGTTGTTTGTATTTTGTGAGGGTTTCTTGATTTTTTTTTTGTTTTTTACTTTTCCCTTCTGCACACTAAGGTAATAAATACACAGAAAAGATTATTTTTTCCATAGTTGAAATGGGATTTATTTTACATCATGCAAACAGAAGTTACTATGAGATAGGGCCTTTTTCAGTATATATATAGGCTGTGATGGATGCCCAAACAAAATGCCAAATGCCTGAATTTCCAAAATTATTGTATTGACTACTTGTAAATAAGAGAACTTCTATATGCTGAAGTTTTGCATGCTGAAGGTTACAATTCTGAAAATGTCTTGTAGGAAATGGAAAATTCTAGATGTTAAGTGAGCTTGAGTGAGTTTGAGGTAGGGAGAGGCATTCTGAATGGAGTGAGAAAGGCTTAGATACACACATGCGTTTTTTCTACATGACTTCAATGCTCTTAAAAGCAAGAAAATAATAGCATTGGCTTTGATTGGACATGGTGCAAACAACCACTCTGAAATCCTCCACATGCAGCTCGCCTAATGCACCTTGGTGCTGGCTTGTGATATCCCTCATGGTTCTTGTTCTGGATCTTTCTTGAGCAGAGGCTGCCAAATGTGTAGCCTTGTGCCAAATTACATGGTGGTTTTCAGATATGTGCAAATTGTGCCAAAGAGTAATTTATTTGAAGAAATGAATCAGATGTTTAGATGTTGTTAAAAATAAAATAGAACCGTTTATATGCTGAGTTTATTTCTAAAGATGGTTTGATACGCAAGTCTAAACAATCCAACTCTTGTTAAAATGCCGGGGTTTGGGTTCTTTTCCAGATACAGGATAAGAAAACCACCCTGAACAGGCTCAGCTGAGAAGTTGGTTAGTTAGTATGCATAGTAGTAACCTCAGGAAATATTTGGAATGAGCCAAATGTGGAATAACTGATGCAGCGGAACAACTTTTTCCAAACCTTTATGGGTTTTCTTCTTGGAGCTTGTTCTGTTCAGCATACAAAACAACAGAGTGATTGGTGTTTCCATGTAAACCACAGGTTGCTAGATCCCACAGTAGGACATATGTGTGGATGTAAAACAGGAAACTTCCAGTGTTAGGTTCAGCCACTGCCACATGACTTCAAATCATATAAAAAATATTTTTAACATGGTAACTACATACAATAACTAGTTTCCCGTTTCTGTTACTCTGGAACTAGCATTGATGAAAGAGGAAAGAAGAGGCCTGGTCACCATGGTTTAAATGTATATCAACCCTCTGGGTAGAATCTTTGAAAGTGCCTAGCCATGGTTTTTCTTTGCCCTTCTGACATCAACAGGAGCAGAAATAAGCCAATGCAGGTAATGCTATCCTTAACATGTTTTGTAGAAGAACTTACAGCTCGTATGAGTCCTTGTTATTGCTCTTTTCTCCTGTCTACTTGGTAGTCCATTTTAATTCAATTACTCTCCAAACTGGTTAGCCAGGAATATTCAATGGCTAAAGGCACTTTTGTTGCTTCATCACTATAAAGATTTGATGATTTTAGGAAATGTAGGACAAATGTATTCAGTTTCAGAAGCTATCCAAAATCACAGTATCATACTGACTAATACAAGAAAAATACATGAGTTTTGTTAACATAAGCATTAAAAAAAAGGATGATTGGTCAGAGCTATCTAGTATACAAAATGGTTGAGAAATCTTACAAATGCAGTGAGGAGTTTGTATGAGTTTGCTACCATATCTTGCTTTCAACCCAGCTGGAAGGATGACAGCAAAAATAATATTTTTTTGTCTTTTCTTTCTGGTTGTCTGATTGCTTCTCTTCTCACTAAAACTAATACTTAAAATAAAAGAGGCACATGTTGTGGAAATGTAAAGTTTAAATGCACCTTTATCTGCAAACCCAGGTCTGAGCTTTTTTTGATGGGATGATAAATCAAGAAGGAATATAATGGCAAAATTCCTCCCTTTGATCTAAAATGGAAGGCTCGGATTCTGTTCTTGGTTATACCATAGCAAGACTTGGCTGGTATTAATTAGTGAATTTTCACTTGTATCATACACAAGCACTAGACAATTTAGAATCTTGCACAGACACTTTCTTGTATTTTGTGCCAAACACTAACATTATGATACTTGGAGAATAAAACTAAAAAAAAATTAACTCTATTTTAGAACTAGCCTTACATCTCACTCTGACCTGAGGGAAATACCAAAATCTTGGAATTTTTACAGAATTCTGGGAAAAGTTACAGAAGAATTTAATGTTACAAAGAAATTACTATATGCAGCAATACAATTCTTCAGTGATGAACTAGACAAACACGCATCACTACCCTTGGTCATAATTTTTTCTGTTTTTGACCAATTACCTCATTTAAAAGTGGTTGGAGTCAGCAAAGAGTACTTGAACTCTAGAGGTATTCTGGTCTGAACCTGTAATCTGGGTTGGAACATAATCATGGCTTTGAAAATAAAGTAAAAGTGAAGAAGTGTAGATCCTGATCCAAGGATCTTGTCTTAGACTCCTCATTATTCTTTTGCCTTTGGATTTCACTGCTGGATGCTACAGGCTGGGTTTTTTCCAAGCAGATATTTAAATAGGGACTTCTGTTCCTCTTTAATTGGATATTTAATGGAACTTCGTGATGCACAACTTTGTTAGAAAACATTTTAGGAGAGATTTTTGGCATTTTTCTAGTGAAAAAATATGCTTTTCAGTGATTGTAGTGTTTTCTTTTTTGTATGAATTGTTAATTGTTAAGGCAGATGCAGTAAGTTTTTAAACATGGAATTATATTACTATCATTAATTAACATTAAGGGGTAAGAATTTTCCTGGCATAACCCTGCAAGTTTCAGTTGTCATGACAACTACTGTATGTCTGTCTTTTTAATGCAAACGAAATGCTGATAATGATTATTTCAACTTTTTCGAGACACTTTTTTTATTTTTCTTTTCTGAGCTATGGACACCATAACAATGAATTCAACACTGTCTCAGCTGGTAAAAGAGTAATATGGAGAACGGACATATTTATCTCTTCTAACATGGAAGACTACACAGCAGACAACAGTGACCTACTTACAAGATGTATTATAGGAAATAAAAACGAAAATGGAGGAAAGTAATATCACAGGCCAGTCTTACTATAAGTTACTCTTTCTGCAAATAATAAGATTTTTCAATTTACAGCGCTAAAATTCTTCCTCTGTGACAGCAGAAAGATATTATTTAGATAATGTTGATGGAATAGCAAAGCAAAATTATTTTTGAAAAGCATTTCAGAATGCTTTTCCTCCTTTTCCCCTTTCTTACTTTGCTGATGAGCTAGTAGATTCAAATGTAAACTAACCAGCAGGTGGTAGCAGAGTTTAAGATTTCTAGAACTGGTATATAAATCTTGCAAGTTACTATTACATAGAGAAAATATTTCAATGTACAGACCACACAGTCAATGCCTCTGCAAGTTCATGGCAAGGTTCTTCCATCTTTATTGATGACATATGGACATTTAGTTGACATCTTTAAGACATTTTAAAGATTATTTAATATGCAGGATAATAGTCAGATGAGACTAGTAGGTCGTGGGGGGTGTTTCTGTGGTTTTTGATTTTGTGGGGTTTTGTTGTTTTGGGTTTTTTCTGGTTTGGTTTGGGTTTTCTGGCAGGAGATGAAGTATCAGCCTAGTATTTCAGCTTCACTAATTTCACTGCCATTTCCTCTGTGTCTGTAAAACATAGAAAGGTTTTGACAGTGTTCACATCAGAGGTTGTATTTTTTATTTCATATTCACTCAATTCCATTTTAGCTTTCTCCTTTTATTTTTTTTGGCTTCTTTTATTACAGTCATTAAAGTGAGTTGAAGAAATGCACTCCATGCAATCATGTCTTTGCAATTCCTTTTGTTATTTAACATAAATAATTTCAAGCAATATGAGAACCCTGGTTGTTGTAACACACACAAACAATTTTTATAACATTGTGAACTTTTCTGTAATAGGATAATTTTGGGTCATGATACATGCAGTTGCTAGTAAAGCCTGAACATTTTCTGAAAAATGCATGAGGCAAGTGCCTGTTAATGAAAATTTTGTGATGTCGAGACTGTAGCAAGGTACCTGTTCTTGAGTAAGTGACCCTAATTAAATAAGAAATTTTGATCCACACTAGACAATCACTAGGAACAGCATGGTTGTGTTGAAATTAATGATGTATCTGGTCAACTGATAAGTACAGGGAAAAAGCATATCTCTCCAGACCTCAGTTTTAAGAGGTTACAATTAACGTGGACAAATTATACTTAAGGGCTTTTCAACAACTGCCCACATTCACATAAACTCTAAAAAAGAAGTAAAATATACCAGGCATGAATGGTATATCAGGTCTTGTCTTTTGTATTTAAGACACATTCATTGCTCTTCTCTGTAAGAGGCAACCCAAAATACCACAAAATGGGAAGGGAAAGCATGACTGATAGGATATAATTATGCCAGAAATGGAAAACAGCTTATACTGCAAAACAGTTCCAGTAACCTATTTTGTACTCTGTACTCTCTCTGATTTTAGAGGGAAGGGAAAAATATAGAGTTAAGCAGTAAGAAAGAAGAAAACCTGTATGTGAGTCACAGTTTTGAAACACAGAATGATTTAATCATAACATACCATCTATGTACAGCCAAGGTAGACTACTGCAATAGGTCAGCAGGCAAAAGGGCCTTGAAACAATTACAAAATCAGAGAATCACAGTTCTGCATTGGAAGGACCCTCAAGAATCATACAGGTCACCTCTCAGGCTTGCACAGGACCATCCCCAAGAATCACAGCATGTGCCTTGAACTCTTTCAGACTGTGCTGTGATCACTTCCCTGGGGAGCCTGTTCCAGTGCCCAGTGTTTCTTCTGGGTAAAAAACCATTTTCTAATATCCAACCTAAACATCCCCTGACACAACGTCAGGCCATTCCCTCAGGTCCTGGCCATTCCAGGCCATTTTCTGGTCACTGGGTGCCAGAGAGGAGAGCTCAGTGCTTGTCCTTCCTCTTCACCTTGCAAGGAACTTGTAACTCCAATGAGGTCTCCCCTCAGTCTCCTCTTCCTCAAGCTGAACAGACCAAGTGACCTCAGCCACTCCTCATAAGGCTTCCACTTAATGCCCTTCACCTTTTTCATGGCCCTCCTTTGGATGCTGCCTGATAATGTTTTTTAATGCTGTAGCACCAAACCAGCCCCCAGCACCTGAGGTGAGGGCGCCCCAGGCTCAGAGCAGAGCAGGACAATCTCCTCACTTGCCCAGCTGTGATGCTGTGCCTGATGAACCCCAGCACATGACTGTACATTTAGTATCATGCCTGTCAGAAAGCTTTGTTCATACAGCAGCACATTACAATTCCCATCCAGGGATATGCAGCTTCTCTCAGTGCCTTGACATGCTACACCTCTTAAGAAAAGAAACAGAGATCTTGTGTTCTTGGTACTTCAGAGGTAGTTGCAATGTATAAACTTGATACAGCTGCTAAGAGCTGTTCCTCTTGGCAGCATTAACCACATTTTTGGGAATCCAACTTCCTTTCTACCATTTGCTGCTGGTAATTTATGCAAAATGTTTTATTTCTTCAGCTTGTGTTATTTTCTATTTCTCTTTGGTAAATGCTTTGTAATAAATTTTTGATTCAAGAAATTGCCTAATGTATGTTGCCAATAATGTTTTCTTTTTCTTGCATGAATTTAGTTATGAGTGGTGCTACTAAAACTTCTTTTACTGTCTTGTATCCATTAACTGTAGAAAGAACAGAAAAACGCAGTTGTTTGAAAAGAGAAAAACAAAACCCAATAATTAGGGTAGAATTGAGTTTAATATTTGCTTTAACATACAAGTTTATATGCTGTCCTTAAACTTGCAAATGTTGGCAGTTGCTGAACAAAGTAATTCATAAATTACCATGTGTTACCTGTGATAACTTGTGAAGAATTTAGTGGCAAGTAGACAAGAAAACCTTTGCTGATTTTTCTCCAGTAAGTGGGTGCAATTCACTTGCCTAGAAGTTACAGGGCTGCATTGTGTCAGCACACCATGTCTGATGTATTTCATTGGCTTTTTCACACAAGTGCAAAAAGAAACACAATTTTTTTTTTTTTTTTACTGTATTGTTAAGTTTCTTAATATAGCCCTCAAGTGGGCTTTTTCATGCTTATTACCTGAAATGTTTAGTCATTTGATGCTTTCTGGTTTTCAGGTCATAAATTTCTGGAATGACAAGTAGACTTTGACATGTAGTCTTTAATTTCCATTTATTTCACCTAGAATTCTTTCATAATTTTTAGATGTCTTTCATAACAGTACTTGCTTCATGAAACTCTCTAACTTGCCAATAATATCTGATATTACCTATTTAACAAGTAATGTATTATAAAATTAATAAATAATTCTCACATTCACTTTGCAGAAAGAATCATACAAGTGACTACAAGTCTTCAGTACTTGAACATTATGGTTTTTTATCTGTTTCAGTTGTGCCTTGTATGTACTCAAAAATGCGTTGCACCACCAGGTGGTAAGCAATTACGAGTGCTTGTTTTCATTTTTTCTAACAGTCTTGTACTTCAGGTAGTGTTGAGAAAACTTCTTCCCAGAGGACAGACATTTGCAACAGCTGTCTTAAATGTTTGGCTAATGCACTATATTTCTATACTTCTGTGAAAATACTTAATGCCTCCCTACATTTTTTTACCTATCAGCAGCCCCCACTGTGAGCATTCCTCTCAGCAGTGTGTTCTAGAGTGACCAAGCAGAGTTAGCAAGGCCATAATGACATTCCCTCTTGAGCATAATAAGACCATAATGTTTTAGGTTTTTCACATTCCTGCCATAGCTTCTTCTTCCTGAAAGGCTGACTGAATTTCTATGCAATAAACAATACTAGGTATTGCCAGACCATTTAGTCCAAATAATAGCTGTCTTACTTATATAAAAGTTAGGATTCACTTGTCATTTTGAATATTGAAAAATACTCTTTCTTTCTTTTTTAAAAAATGATCATGTATGTAAGAGATGATTACCCTCCTGGGTAAATGGGATATCGAGATGCTAAGACTCAAGGAAGATAACTTGACAATGTTTATTGTATTGGTCCATAGGAAAGGAATCCAAGGACATACAACAACATGAAAAAATTGCAGTGTTTGTCCAACTAACCTGACTTCTCACCAGGCACTGATTATCCCAAGAAAAACAAGCTGTGAATAATCAAGTGCCTTGTTCCTGTGATGTAGCACCCGGACTTGTTTAAGGCAGGGATGTCATGTTTACAGACAGCCTAAGGAAGCTTGTCAGATTCTGCAGGTGATGCAGTCAGTCTGTGCATGTAATTTGGTTTTTATAGGATTGATTTGTAGATGAATCAGCCATAAAAGTGATTGCATAAATTTCATAAATGAGGGCAATACAAATTGCTGAATAAAACTGAAGCAGTTGAAACACTTCTAAAATGAATCTCACGAGTTGCTTATTTATTTTCCAGCATATAAAACTGAGAACTCTGGAAAAGGATCAATCTCCTCTCCAGCAACCACCCACGCTGTCCCTCAAGCTCTGTGTTATCATGACCTGTTACTTCACTTCCTTTTGCTGGTATCACCATCTAAATATGATTTACATGTGTAAATTGGCAAAACCTTTTTCAATAATTTAACTCTGTCATTCTGGATAACTTCTCCACTTTCTTGGTTAGATTACTTACAGTGACTGTAGCATGAAGTACAGATCAGCAGTAATCAGTTAGTAAGCCTGTCCTGTTTTTCCATACATCTGCTGCTGCTCATTGTTGACATTTGGACATGCACACGCTTTTCTCTATTGAAGAATGTAACTGATAATTCCAAAGCAATGAATAATATTGATAAACAAAATTCAACAAACTAGAAACAAGAATTGAGGAATATATACTACATTTTGGCTTAGCTATACTTTGGTACTCCCTGATTTTTTTAATTTGGTTTTTATGTTGTTTGGTTTTTTTTCCTGTCAGAGCTTAAGTCTAGTACTTATCTAGTACTTCAGTCTAGTCTATGTACTTGTTGCAAAACAATGGTATGGGAGGATTACTGGGTCAAGATTTTCATAAGAATGAAAATTAGGATAAATTATTTTAAAATATCAGTGCATGTAGATGACAAACTATTTCAGTATATGCTATTTTCAAAATGCTTTTTATTTAGTTAGTTTATGTCTTTGAAAATGCTGCAGGCATGTTCACAAGTGGTTTTTTTCTATTATTTTATTTTGGGTGGGGACTTCAATTTAGTTCTACATTACTGTTTCCAGTATGTTTTTGTTTCCAACAGTAAATCAATTACTGCAGCATATGATCTTCCCCAGTGTGGTTAAGCTTCAAGTCAGACTAGAACAGGAAACCACTCTTAATCTTACTTGATAGTAATGATCTGTTCAGCAGAAAGGTCAAATGCCTACCAGATCTATCATAGCTTTTCCCCTTCCAATGAGACATTGGAGGGGGAAATAACTCAATTAAGGGACCTTGCAGATTGTCAAAACCTCCTAAAGTCTTGATTTGACTTCTGTTCAGAAGATCCTATGGAATGGAAAAATTTCTGTTCCTCCCTAGGGGATCTTATCCATGACATTATTTTCCACCTGCCTTTGCTGATATTTAAGTACACATACACAAATAAACACACATTACATATCCTATCACATATGTATGTACACATACGCATGTGCACATATACACATACGGGTATCTGTGTACACACAAATATATACAAATAAATATATGTCTATCTAAACATATATGAAATTCTTCTACCCGTAAGAAATTACGAGTTTGCAAGAGTGATAGACTCATATAACTAGGTAACACCTTTCAGACCTTGACTTGAAATTTATAACTTTATTTTCAGATACTGTCCTATAGCATGCTTATTCTCTCTTTCATTTTGGTTTATATATAAGAAACGTATATGGGATTTTCCCCAATTTTTCCTCTCTCAAAATCTGAGTAATGGTGGAGTAAAGTTTTGAAAACCATATATGAAACTGTGGTCAAGGCAGCTTGACAGTGTGCTAGTAATGACGACTGGCATTTTGGCATTACTCAGTACTATCTTCTTCTGGCTCATGCTTCTGTAGTTGTGTGTAATGTCACATGCAACTTTATCAAAAGCTTTTCTAGACAAACCTGATACATGTAATTAGTGCTTTCCTTTGCTCAGGAGGCTGTTAGGCTGTTTGAGGAATAAAAGAGATTGCCTTGGCATGATTTGGTTTTTGATGGAGTTTGCAATTAGGCTTGTTCTCATCTTGTTTTATTTGAAGGGTTGACATTCCTTTACTTACTTCATGTTTACTCACTCTTTCCTTTGGCCTCATGGATGTTAAACTCAGGGCTTGTGCATATCTCTGGAGCCTCTAATTCACCCAATACAGCAAGAGGACCCCTCAACAACTCATTAAGGCTACTCCCTAATTCAGTAAGGCCACAGTCAGCTGCTGTGGTATCCTGACAGTTTTCTAGTATCTCTACGGAGGGGGACTCCACAACATCCCCAGGAAACCTATTCCCTTTACAATTACTAAACCCATTGTGGAAAGTACTTACTTGGCAAAAGTAAAGTGAATGAGAATGATCTCATTCTTCAGCTGGCAAACAAAACCTGTAGGAGATACCACCTCTACCTGTCTCCTTTTCAGTCCTCTTTTTTTTCTTTCCAGATTTAATTTGCAGTTGGAGTTTTGACAGATGTGAAAAGCTGAGTTAAAATAAGGAATCTGTGCTGACTTTAGGTTATAATTCTACCTAGAAGAAAACGTTAGGATCACATTTAGAATCCCTGAATTGGTGCTACTACTGCTGCCAGCACCTCCATGGTTTAATCTATCTGCTGCCAAGCACCCCATCTGTGGTTAGTGGAGTACATGGAGGGCAACACCTTTTCCTCCTTTTTATGTAGAAAATAAGGTTTATCATATGTCCTCAGGAATGGTGTTCTGATCATCAAGCTGTAGAATGTTTCTAAATAGGCTGTTTTGTCTCTAATTCTATTTTCATTAGATCATTTTAGATATCCAGTCATGAATTAATACCCTGAACAATAACTACTCTGAAGTTGTTAGTCAGCTATTGTTTATATTGAATAGCTGATAAAATATTTGGTATCATCAAACTAGCTGCAAGAGTGTTATAATCCCCCGTAGTGCAAAAATGAAATTGCCTGTGAGGAAAGGCATCCCAAGTTGCTCTTTCTCCTCTGTCTCTGCTGGTGAGGTCAGATTAGTAGTTAGGGCTCCCTGACTCCAGTTAAAATCTTCAGCTGAAGATCAAATATTTTGTGAGAATGAAGAACTGGACTTAGTTGAGATCACAGGATGCTAGTAGAAAATAAAACCAACTTGCCTTCTGAAGTTTATTGCTGTGGGATTTAAAAGTTATTACTTTATAAATAACATTAAAAAAGTAATTTTAGAATTAAATTTAAAAAGAAAGTGCTATAAAAACTGATTGCCCTGAAAATAATATATGAATTGCCCTAGCATTTTCACTCATTGAAGTCTACCTAGGCAGTTTAAGTGTATGAAATATGCAACATACATACAAGCAGAGCATAATTTAGGATTCTGTCATCTGTGTCTAAATGTCTAGACCAGGCATCCTGTTCAGTTCAGCAGCAGGCCAGCTATTACAGCATACCAACTACCCTATAACCACTTGGAGCTAGGATAGATTTCAAAAATACGGATGGTATTTGCTTTTCTAGTGTGGAAAATAACCCATTAGCTCTTCACTTACTGTAGGTAGACAACAAACAAGACCATTTCGGCTATAAACTTGAAGACCTTTGGTTACTTCAGTAAGCTGATTTATTTCATCATAAAAGCATAACTGTTGGACTTGTTATAAGTGGTAATGGCCTTTTTTTTCCTGTTGAAAGTATATTTGCCTGGGTAGAGTACATGATTAAAAATTGGTATTGTTAACATTTGTCCCTGGTTGTTGAAATTATTTGTTGCATTATTTCAGGTAAATCACTTCCTTGTCTTTCAAAATGCATGCCACAGCTTTTAACCACTTTTCAAAATCAGCAGGCTAGTTTTGAAGAGCCAATCAGCGGGCTAGTTTTGAAGATTGACACCCGGTTAAACCACTTAAAAGACTTGAACACGCCTCTGTGGAAAAGCACATTTAAAAACGAACAAAGCCCTGGAAAAGCTTTCTTGACTTCTGGTCTTTGAACAGGCAACTGGGTGGTGCAGCCCAGTGTGGCTGCGCAGCCTGGTTGTGCCAGGCCTGGCTGGGCCAGGCTTTGCTGCGGCGCATGGCTGGGCCGGCCCCACGTGGCCTGCGTGGCCAGGCTGGCGTGGCCTAGCAGCGCAGCACGGCGCAGCCCTGGCTATCTCGTCATGGCTCTCAAAATGAACTTTGTTTACTCTGGGACCAGTGCCGGGCGTGGCCCCATGGCTGGCGCTGGGGGCGGCCCTGAGGCCAAGAGTGGCCGGGGCCAGTAGTGGCCGACAGCCGGGTCTGTGACGGCACAGCCAGAACCGGCACAAC
>VWZS01004494.1:61088-145913 GCA_013397075.1 Rhabdornis inornatus | reverse complement strand
CTTGGACATCTTTTTTATGAATCTGCACCCTTGGCTCACCTAAAATTCCCAGAAAAACAGACCATCCAGAAGTGAGAAGACCTTAAAGACTCTAGAGGTACATCCTATTGGCTGACTTTCTACAAGTTTTTGCTTTCTAGGTAGGTATCCAAATTCAATGCAAACCTCTGAGTTTTTTATAGGAATTCGGTACTTTTTTCTCCACCTAAAAGTAGTAGTAGTTGCTTACTATACAACTGGTTGAAAAAATGTGTATGGTCATCTTCATCCTGCTTACAATTATGTAATTAGAAAATTGAAGGGAAACATTGTATACAATTTTATTTCCTGGGGTAAACCGCAGAACTATTTTAAACATATATTGGGTTATTGCATTATTAAGCATTAGATAAAATGATAACAAAGATCAGCTATAAAGCAGATAACTTGGATCAATACTTCTAAAAAAATTACTCTCTAGCCACTATTTCCCAAACTCTCAGAATTTGTTTTTCTTTTGGTGGCAGAGCATTAATCACATTGCGTCAAGGACTAAAGAAATATCACTTTGACAAGAAGGATTTAGTTAAAGGGTGCACATTGTTAACAGAGGTGGTACTAATAGCATAGGGAGTGTAACCTATACACTTGGTCTGGCTTCCAGCTGTTTGGCTTCACAGTTATTATGTGCACTGTGAAATAAATAAATCTTTCGATAATAAAGCAAAACATTTTGGAGTCCATGAGTTACTCTTTCTGAAGATGAAAGAAAAGTTTTCTTTCACTATTAATTTTGAGGTACTATGTAACCTCTCTCAGGTAAATCCTAAAAAAGTAGAATGACCAGTGAATTTTGAGAGTTAGTTCAAGAAAATTCACTATTTTTTCCTAGATACAAACATACTATTTAAAAATTTCTAGCTTTCCAGGAGTAAACATAATTTCAAGTGAGTAGTACCATTAATAATATTTCAGAGTCCTCTATTCTGATACTGATTAAAATCTAGGCAAGTATAAGAGAAAATATTGGCAAAATCAGCTTTTGGGAAAATTGTCTTAGGTCTCATCAGATGAAAAAAATGAAAGAGGTCTGTATTTTTCCAGTTTCTGTCCTATGGANTAGAGGTTTGAGTGCGTCTGATTTTTGCAATTTCCAGCTTGCAATATTCAGATACGGTTTTCTGCACTCTTTGTCAAGAAATGTGTGATTGACATTGATATGGCAGCCCACACATATCTGTAGTTAACTGAGAAGGTGGCAGCCAGTTGAGACAGAAGATTTCTTATAAAGAAACTATGTAAAAGTCTTAATCCTTCTTCCTGTAGAGGTCGGTTGGAGTTTTGCATTTGATTTTTTGGAAACCAAATTGGTCCCCAGTTGAATAGAAAACAATCACTCACTGTATAGTGAGAATTTATATCCTGCAAAAAAGTATACATTATTAAAAGGCACTGACATAGGGGTCACTGAGCAATTTTAGTAGCCTACAGATCATTACATTTATTACTCAAATTTTTTTTCCTTTTATGCAAGAAAAACTCACAGTGACTTCAGTAAGAGTTTTTCTTACTTAAAGAGTACTGAACTGAGTACTTAGTTGAGAAGGAAAGCAACATTAATGACTTCCATATGTTATTGCATAAACCTCATTCATATGTTTTTGATTTAAAATATTATAACACAGAAAACAAAAATATTCTGTATAACTTTTGGTGAGAAGAAGAAATGTTCTAAAGACCACGGATGAGAGCAATTGGATTTTAGTTAGATGTGCAGTAATTGTTTGAACCCTGGAAATAATTTCTACAAAATAGTCTCTTGTTCTTTTTGTTCAGTCTATCTGTCTTACATACTGTTTCCATTCTCTTGTCTTCATCTTAATTATTTCCAAAAACCCTGTGGGGATATTTCAGCACTTCTTGACCTCATGTGGTGAAGTTGTCAATGTTGAATTAAGCATTTTTTTAATATAGCCATATCAATCCTATACACAGATCTTCCCTACAACACCCTTGATCATGTAGTGAGGTGAAAATACATAGGAAAATGCTGTAACTGAACTGCAGTGAGAATGTGGGAGCTTTCAAACAAATTTAAACTTGTTAAATAAATTATGACTCAACATAAGAGTACTGTTCAGCTCCTATTTTTATGCAGAAATCCATAAGAAGAGACAAAGTCCACTGTCCAAAAATAAGGAATTGCAAATACAGCAAGACTGAAATTCAAAACAGAGGTAGAACCTGTTGCCACTGAATCTGTAAATAAAATTAGCAGCATCCTTAGGTACTGAAAATAGTATACTTTTTTTTTATCCATTTTTTTGAAATAAAACCCATACCAGATTAGAATATATTCTACTCCTGTAAGGACAGTTGTCTAAAGTGGGCTTCTACTTTGATCTTGGTATATGGAATTTGAAATGCTGTGAACTCTCTAGCTCAAATTTCTCTCCATGGCCATAATTTGGGTTCCTCTGCCAGACAGCTGTAGCCAGACAGCATGCAAACAGCTGCAATTCTTGTATTTGCTGTATTCAAAATTTAGCTTGTAATTTACCTGGATGTGAACCATGTAAAATCGTGTAAGCCTTAGATCATAAAACAAGCAGTTAATCTTTTTCTTCACATTTATTTAATGAACTGTGCTGTGTTATTCTGTTACTGATGAAGTGAAGAAGAAAGCATGAATATGGTAGTCTTGTAATAAGCTGTGTTCATACCAGACTAGCAGGTTTCATGCAAACATGCTGTAGCTGGAGACTTAGGTCAGTAGGTCAGGAATTACTCTTTTAGAGAAAAAAGCCTGACACTGACTGAAAAGGCTGTAAAATTTAGTAGCATGTGTTGAAGTACACATGTATAAAACCTGCAAATAATGCAAGGTGAAATGAAATAAAAAGATCAAAGAACTGGAAACATCTCCACTCCCCTTCCTTTTTATTGCTTCATTTTTAAGAGCGTTGAGGAAGATGAGTCAGTAGGATGACAGGAATAAGCAATTATAATTTCATAATTTTATACTTATATTAGAAGCAGAGAGAAAACACATAAATATAAAAATATAATTAAAATACTACATATATATTATATAATATATATACTNCACCTAAAAGTAGTAGTAGTTGCTTACTATACAACTGGTTGAAAAAATGTGTATGGTCATCTTCATCCTGCTTACAATTATGTAATTAGAAAATTGAAGGGAAACATTGTATACAATTTTATTTCCTGGGGTAAACCGCAGAACTATTTTAAACATATATTGGGTTATTGCATTATTAAGCATTAGATAAAATGATAACAAAGATCAGCTATAAAGCAGATAACTTGGATCAATACTTCTAAAAAAATTACTCTCTAGCCACTATTTCCCAAACTCTCAGAATTTGTTTTTCTTTTGGTGGCAGAGCATTAATCACATTGCGTCAAGGACTAAAGAAATATCACTTTGACAAGAAGGATTTAGTTAAAGGGTGCACATTGTTAACAGAGGTGGTACTAATAGCATAGGGAGTGTAACCTATACACTTGGTCTGGCTTCCAGCTGTTTGGCTTCACAGTTATTATGTGCACTGTGAAATAAATAAATCTTTCGATAATAAAGCAAAACATTTTGGAGTCCATGAGTTACTCTTTCTGAAGATGAAAGAAAAGTTTTCTTTCACTATTAATTTTGAGGTACTATGTAACCTCTCTCAGGTAAATCCTAAAAAAGTAGAATGACCAGTGAATTTTGAGAGTTAGTTCAAGAAAATTCACTATTTTTTCCTAGATACAAACATACTATTTAAAAATTTCTAGCTTTCCAGGAGTAAACATAATTTCAAGTGAGTAGTACCATTAATAATATTTCAGAGTCCTCTATTCTGATACTGATTAAAATCTAGGCAAGTATAAGAGAAAATATTGGCAAAATCAGCTTTTGGGAAAATTGTCTTAGGTCTCATCAGATGAAAAAAATGAAAGAGGTCTGTATTTTTCCAGTTTCTGTCCTATGGATTTGTTGGTGTTTTTTTGTTTGTTTGTTTGTTTATGTCAATTGTTCTCAAAAATGCATTTGATGGAAGTTCTTCAAGGTGGCTTTATAATTTTTGCAATACTTTTGAGGGATCACATTTTTAATAGGGAAGTATTTCTACTTCTTGACCTATTTCTTGTACTTGTGTGTAAACTCTACAACATAACCTAAATCCATGTTTATATCTAGGAAGAACTGTACAGGTGCAGAAAAAAAATAGAAACTGAAGATGGAGGTAAATACAACTTAACACTCGATTTCTAATACTTGGGTAGAAGGAAATCCTGTTCTGGCATTATCACATCCCACTGGCTATAAAACTTTTGTCACTGAGACACTAGGAAGTTGAATTTTAAATCAAGTATAAGGACATTCTGAAACCAGTAATTCCTGTAAGACCCAGAATTCAATGAGCAACACTGAGACTTGAATGTGTAATGTACAAATCCTGCAATAGGTTGAAAGAATTGACTGTAGAAGACCTGATATGCTTCGGCAGATAGGAATCCTATTTGTTGTTCTATTTAACTGCATTTAAAGGTGTTGGGGGTTGGTTTTTTCTTTTCCTCTCTGTGGAATTTTTTCCCATTGACATGCTAAGAATATTGATGGCTAGGCCCTAGCACCAGATGGCTAGTGACAGGGGTCTAGCAGTTAGGATTCCTGGTTTTCACCCAGGCAGCCCACAAAAAGCTGCTATTTTCACCATAAATACAAGTACAATACACAAATAAGAACTTCTCTTGCTAATATCCTGATAATTTTTCCAAGAAATTTAGGAATTATAACAGAAAATAAGAGACATTATTTAAGAGCTTAAGTATCTCTTCAGTCTGATCTGTAGGCTCCAGCTTGAGATATGAATGCAGAAAGATATAACAAAAACTAAGCAATGAAAATAATTGCAGTCTTTCCCCTAGGTGTTTCATTTCAGCAAATGGTCTGTATGTTGGAACAAGACACAAACACAGTAATTATGCCTGTATAAAACACAGGGCTCTGTGTGCGCGCGCATGTGTGTGTGTGTGCATGTGCATGCCCTTTTACTCAGTAAAATTAACTTATTATTACATCATTATTTTTTCCATCTTTGCATCCAGATTTCATGTAGACGAAAAAATGACTGCCATTTCAGAAAAAAAGTTCTTTTTGGGAGAATGGCCACTGTGGAGTCTGGGTTTAACCAGTGAGCCAGAGCATAGACAATAACTGTCTGGGTTTCTCCATGCTATTCTGTCCAATTCACTGGTATTTCTGCATTCGGCTTACAGCACTACACTTGACCTCATCCTCCTATCTGAGGTGAAGTTGTTCACCACTATCTTTTTATCACTAGCATTGTATTTTTTGGTTCTGTCTTGCTGTTAATAGTTTTCTTGGTAGGCCTTCTGCAATAGTTTTATTACACTGCCAAAAGTTATTTTCTCAGTTAATGTAACTTAGTCCATGTCTTAGCTGTTTATTCATATTGTATTGTAAGAAAAAGTATATTGATGATCCTGATTTTTAGTCTGGAAAACCACAAATGGAGTCCTAAGCTTGTAGGTAGCTACTTTGAAGATAAATAACAAAAGAAGATGACAACAGAACTCTATAAAAGCTCAGAGTTTTATTCACAGGGGTCTAATCATGGGATTTGGATCCAAAAATTAAGTGGCTTTTGGCCTTACAGATGGTCTGAAAAACAACTCCTCCCGGTCCAGGTAGTCCTTTTTTATTTTGGTTACTTGTGAAAGTCACATCACTATCACAATGGATGTGGGGGCTCCAAAGGCTAAATTATATTTTACAAGTGGGCTCAGTTGTATAAAGTGCTAGAATGACTTGCCAAAGACTTGCCAAAGAGGAAGTTCGGGGCAGAAAAAGAACAGAATGTGCATTTCCTACAACCTTGCCCAGTCCTTGAACCACTGGTTCAGCTTTCTGTTTCACTGTTACTGTCATCACTATGACTCACAAGTCGTCCAATCTGCAGTCATGCTTGAATGTTTAAGTTATTAGAGCTGGCTAAGTTTTCTTTGTAAAATAAAAATTTGAAGTATTGAAATAAACTTGCAAAAAAGCAGGTTTGGTCAACTGTGAATACCACTTGAATTCATTAGTTATTGCTAATTATGCAACTGAACCTCCTTAAAAGGATTTTTCTGAGAAAGAAAGCTAAGTATAGGATATTTGTAATACATAACTTTTCTATAGCATACTACATCCTGCAGTGTGTGCTGTGTTATGGAAAACTGGGCTCAGAAAAAAAGAAAAATTCCCCATCTAGAATACCACATAAAATCAGTAGGGGGAAAAAAATTGCTGACATTGGTGAAGGGCATCCTTTCACTTTAAAATTTTTTAATGTGAGTGTATAATTTCACCCATTTTTAATGGGTAAAAACTGATGAACGCTTTTAGATATAAGAAATACAAAAATATTGTGTTGCTCTGTAAGGAATACTGAGAAAAAAACATAATGACAATGTTTAATAAATAATTCCATAAGACTAATTTTCACCTCTCAAGGATTAACCTCTTTCTTGTCTTTTAGCTAGATCAAAACAAATTAAACCATTAAATTCAGTTTATGCTGAAGAAATCTGTTCTAACAGTAATGACTTTGGAGCTTCTGTTGTGAGCAGAAACATTGTTGTCATGTATTTTAAACATCTAACATGGTTTTCTTAAAAGAATAATACTTAATTTTTTTTGTATCTTAGAATTGCTATATTTTAGGGTTTTTTTTGCTTATCACTAAAGCTTACCTCACTTGTTGGCACTTTTCTTCCCACTGGAAAACTTTGACATGCATATTTATTGAAGTTTACGGTTTTTTGTGTTTCAGCTGTCACTAAGGTCTCCTTACACAAGTGCAGAAGTATGCAGCAATGAGAAATAATGGCAAGAAAACTCTTAGACAAACATTTCTAATGCTGCAAGAGAGTTTGATCTGGCATGAAAGATCTGGCATAAAGGTTCAAGTCATGGGATTAAAATGGATTCCTTATTTTTTTTTTCTAAACTCTTCTCTTCTTCTCAGTGATACCATGAAACAAAATCTACTATCAAACTAAAACATTATGCCACTGTGTCACTGAATTTATGTACACCTGTATTCCAGGAACTGCTGCAACTATGAAAGAAGCCGCTCTTACTTTGTGGGATGAAACTTCATTAATATTTTAAAGAATTATGCAACTGAGGTAATTAGTTTTAAAAATGATTTCACAATTTTTCAGTTTACTAAAAATGCATCTTCTGGCCAAGATAGATGTGTTGGATATTTTTTGAAGTGTCTACCAGTTACAGTAATTTTTCACATCCTCACTGAAAGCTCAGGTCTAGGGGGAGAAAAAGTGCCACTTTACCGAATGGGAAGACAGATAAGAGTGCCTCTGCAGTATTTCTCTGGGAGGAAAATCAAGGTCACTCACTTTAATCAGCTGTGACAAATAGAGTTTGGGCATGAATTTTAGCTGCACATTGCCTGCTTCCAGCTAATGCAGAGGCTGCCTGGCACCAAGTGAAATGACTTTCTATCTGCTCTTATCTCCTTTTCAACTTTCTAGAACAAAGCCAAGCAAAGTATCTTAAAGCTGCTTATTTTCATCTGCCTGACAAGAAAGAACCAGAAGTATTAAAATTTAGAAGAAATACTTGAAAAAGTGGGTCAGGAGCAACTATCTTATGCTTTTCATTTACTGTCCTGTGTTTCATCCCAGACACTAACAGTACTTTTGTGAATGGGCTTAGGCATATGTTAGCAAGTCAGAATAGTATGAACAGGAAATTTATGAGCAAATCTGAATTGAAAATTCAGAGGCATATCTCTGTTGCACTGTCTCCTGGGAAAGCACTTCAGCAGTGCATAAATCTCCTTAGATCTGAGACACAGTTCTGCATAGGGCTCTGCTACCTTCCATGTTCCCCTCATTCACTGTAAAGAACACAGCTATTGCCATATATCCTTTCTTCTTCTTCAAGAAGATAATGAACTCCCCCATGGTAAAATACACAGATGTGAAGGATCAGATGAAATAGTAGACGGATGAGTAAAGAGAGGAGGTCTAAGATGAAACAGCCTTTATATATATATATATGTGTGTGTATATATATGTACACACACGCATATATACACACATATATATGCGCATATATACATATATATATATATGCGTGTATATATATATATTCATATATATATCATTATATTTATGTGTATATATATATAAACATGTCATTAACCATAAAGCAGACTACAATGACTTTTTTGTGATTTTACCACTCTACTATACTAAATTCCTATTTTGTGCAAAAACCTATTCTAAAATGAAATTATCTTCCAAAAATTAACACATGCATCTAGACAGCTAGATACTCAGAGAAGTACAGTACTGACTCCAGCGTGCAAAAACACTATTGTGGAACTGAGCTGTAGTATTTAGCAGCGGAATGGTTAAGGATATACAAGGAATGTCTTTCAGTTGAAGCTGCCTAAATATGTTTGAATTATTAGTGGGTTAGCACAGAAAGCAGGAGGGGTTACTAGTGCATTTCTTACCCTGTTCAAATAGTTTATCAAGTTCAGCCAAAGTTAAATGTTATGCTCAATGCACTTCAAGTTTTATAGGTGGTATGGGGATAGATACATGTAGAGCTCTGCTACTTTCTGCTTGTATTCAGCAATTGCTAACCTTCTTTTCACTCATTATCTAAAGCTGGTCTCCATGGGTCACAACTATTTGGGACACATACATTTAGCAACACCCCTATGTTAATATGGTTCTCCAGAGATCACAGCTGGGACACGGCGTTTCTGTAGCTGCTTATGATTAGATTAAGACTGTTCTCTTTCCAACCTTTGCTTCTTATGTCACTGTAGAATCACGAAGCCTTCTTTTGCAACTTGTGGCCACTTAAATTCTGGAGACATCTCAAGGAGATTATGGTTTCTTACAGTTTTCTTCTTTGTATGTATTACTTGTTATAATTTGGATTTTTAATATTTATTTTTAATTACTCCTGCTGTCATTTAAACAATTTTACTGTAAAGATTTTTGAATAATTCTTATTCCTGGAGGAATTACAAAACAATGTGTTCACATCCCCCTTCTCTTGTTTCGTTATTGTGAAAAATGGAAGTATGTTCATCAGTGCACTCATACTAGAGGGTACCATTTCCTTGAAGATGCCATCCAAGTTCCTTGCATAACAACAATTTAACCCACTTCAGATGAAATCTGCTCTGCAACTGTAAACTTATTATGTACTGCATGTGCCCTGAATCCACTTCTTTTAACTGATAAAGAGGACAAACATACCAGATTAACATCTTTACCACTGGTCAAAAAAGGGTGTGCTGCCTGAGAAGTCTGCAGTGGAAGACTCTAATTTCTTGCACTGACATTGCTAGATTTCTAAAAGGATGCCCAACGCCTGAGAGTAGGCTTCCAGGCCAGTAAAGATACAGATTGGGAGTCCAGAAAACTTCAGATTCCCTTCACAGGAGAAAACCTCCTGTGAGTTTTGGTTCTTGATTTGTTGTGTCTAGATTTGACCCTCCTGTCCAATGTGCATGGTTGTACATGTATGCGCAGTCTTTCCAACAGATCATGTTCCTCTGCTTCTGTAAATGGTACACTGTTTTCTTTCTGTTTAACTGTTCCTGCTTCCTTTTTGCCGTATTCCTCACAGCTGACCTCAAAACGCAATGCCCTTGTCTTGTGATTGGTGTAGTGCAACCAGTTTTCTGTCTCCTGGTTAGACAGGGTACACCTAAATGTCTTAAAGGTGGACACATGTTGTGTACTGAGTGAAGAAATATACCGAGTGCTTTCATATGGGGACCATCTATGCACTCTGGCACAGAACAAATTATGTGTAAGGGTATCAGAGAGTTCTTTGGTACTAAGTGTAGTCATGATATTTTCTATTTAGTAAAGAAAACCATCTTGAATTAATATTGCTCAAATGCATTTAGCTTGCAAGGATTCTTAGGTGAAGCTTTTAGTTTCATTCTACTTTGCACTGTCCTTGCTAAGATTCCTAAAATATTAGTTGATTAGCTGTTTTGATTTTATGGAAGAACCTGGAGAAAAGCAGAGAAGTTGTGATGCCTTATGAAGTCATACTGTGGAAGACTCTCAGAATATCACACGTGAAAAACTAGCTGTGGTTTAACAACTACACACTCATTTATTAACTACCTTGTACAAGCATTGTGATCATATCTTTCTATCGAGCTCTGTGGAGCGAGACACAGGAATCAGTGAAGCACATGAGCCTAATGGCAAAGCCAGCTGTTTGGGGTGCAGGGCTCCTTGCATGGGGAGCAGCGTGACATCCCGCGCTCGTACGGTACGTACCAGGTCAATGGCCCCCAGCTGTTGCATGAGGTTCGTAAACAACTGAGCTGCTCTCCAGCTCTTCTCCTCTTCCCTTTTCATCTCCCAGCTGTGAGTATTCATGCAGACAGTTTTACTGATGTAGAGTTAGTACTGTTTTTGTAAGACAAGGCTCTTAGCATGTCACATCCTAATGGGTGATACTTTGTATTCAGGGATTTTGGTCAAATAGCCTTCTGTGTTCCTCCCTTCTTTCCTTCCTGCTAGTCCATCTTTATGTTTATAACATCCACATTTGAAAAAAAAAAAAATTATGACATAACTGCTGAAAACTTGCTTACTTTTAAGGTTTGGTACAGTCATTGCAAGAAAGTACATGTCATGTATATAAGGATCTAATTTTTAATGACATTTATTTTATAATTTTTGCACAATGTTGATATTTTCTGTGCAATGGATGGACACATATGGTGCATGTAGAGTATATGCTGTATGGCACTATGCTGAGGGCTTTTTGACACTTTAGCTGGCAGCTGATTCTTTAGGTAATTAAAAAAAAGACAGTCTTCATCATTCATCTTCATATTGGCATGGCAAATGTGCAAACAGTCATAAGTATTAAATCACTAAAATGGTGTAGTATGTATTTCTTTGAAGAAGAAATTCACTCCAAAAATTATTGTTAAAAAGTAACTAAATTTTAATCCAATGTAAGACAGGGCTAGTCTCACAGCTGAGCTTTGTAGGTGTTGAGTTTCTTCATGATTTTTATTGGTTTCCCACTGGTCTGCTTTTTTGATGTAATTTTTATTTTTATTTCATTCTTCAGTACTGCTGAGAACTTTCTCAGCTGGCTTATTTCTGAGTAGGGACCTAAAGAGGGGGTTTGACACCGCAGAAAGAGGTGATAGATGCTCCTGGCACTTCACATGGTGGCCACAGCCTTCAGGATAGGATTTAATGCATGTAGCAAAAGCTCTGTATCTGTAACAGACTAAGAAATTAATCTTCATAACCCAGCAGAGCTACCAGCTTACATGATCCTCATGTTGAAGCATTTGTTTGTTCACATTTCCTGAAATTCTAACTACTGAGTACTTGTGATTGAATGAAAATTTAAACTCAGAATATGAATTTCAAACCTCCATTTTACCACTACCCATCTATGTCTTCTCCCCAAGAAGAATTCACTCCTACAATTCACTCCAAGGTTTGAAACTTTAGGGTGTAATAAGAAAATAGTAAGAATAAATTTAAGAGCAATTTTTCAAAACCCTGCATTAGCTGATTGCAAAATACTATTTATTTTAGTTTGTATTTTTACACCCATTTAATGAATATTTTTATAATCTTAGATTTTAAATATATTATAGCACTGAAAAAAGTATGTTCATATTGCACATGGGTATTTAATCTAGTTGATGGTTATGCCATGAAAGAATGAAGGACTTAAATAAGAGAGGGGTGTAAATGATACTCTTTGCATCAGTATTATCAGTTCAGCATTTTAAAACTGGTAGAAGTCTAGGTAAACAACACATCATCATAATGACATTTTGTATAATGAACTGAGAAAGCTGATAATTTTAACAACTGCAATTGTATTCAATTTAATTTATAATGTTTAATAAATCCTTTTAATATCATCATAAGCATTGATTTGACATAGACTGGGAAAACAACTGGAGTTCCTTCAGACTCAGAGTTTTTGAGTACTCCATACAGTGCTTCACTCTGTAGCTACTTTCACTAAAATCACAGGCTTTAGAGGAAGTTTTTCCTGTCAGTCTCCTAATTCCTTCACTGTTGCAGCTGCAGAACTTCAGAACTTCAAAAGGTATACTGGCAGTAAATCTGCAGAATAATGTAGAGTACACTCTAGGACGTCAAGGCCATCTTTGATGTTCTAGAATTTTTCTAGAAGTTTCTAAGGCATCTTAGAAATGCCTTGGTATGAGTCTGGACTTCAAATTTCAAAGGAATTATTTCTAATAGGCAGAGTTATTTTTATTTTCTTTCTCCTTATTCTCTCTTTTAATTTGTGCACAGTTTCTTTATGAATCTCTCTAAGATCAGAGAAGCTCTTTGATCTCTAGGATTTACAGACTATGCATCTGGTGTTTGCTGATCAAGTTTTGGAAGTGGTAATAAACTGGAAAACATAAGGCTTAATTTTGTTTCTGTATCCTTTCTTTGGGGAGAGGGAAGGAATGGATGGAAGTGTTTTGCCAACTTTAGAACAACTGGTTGAATTTGAATGTTGAATGCTAAGTTACTGTATGACTTGTCTTACTTGTCACATCCTAGAGTGATTCTTAAACGTTCAGTAGAATTAAAATTTTCAGTCTTACGGGTTGTTAGTTTAAAGTTGTTGCATTTGTTGGCTACATTTTCCCCCTTTTTTGTTTTCTTTCCAGCAGAATTCCTCTTAAAAAATTTCTTTCTCTCCTTATAGCTAATAAAAAATATTTTGGAAGAGAACAATGAACTTCTTCACCTATCCAAAGTCTTGCAAAGTTGCTAACAAGTTTGCTATTTCCTTCCAGCTCTTCAGCTGACTGTAATTTAGGAATAACCTTAAAATCCCTGTGAAGTGAGTGGTGAGTTCCTAGAAAAGGATAGAAATCAGCTGCCACTTCTTACATAACACTGTAGGCTTCAGAACAGGGCTCTGCTGTTCTCCAAAACACTGGTTAATTGTGAGGCTAGGGAAAATGAAAACAGTAAAAAGCTATGTGAGAGAGAAAGAATACACCTTATTCCTTTTCTTTTTATTCTTTTCTTTCTTTGTGTGTCATCCTTTCACTCTCTCTCTGACCCCTTTTCTAAAGTGAGAAATGTCTTACTGTGATCAGAAAACTTTAGGTAAATAGTACTTTAAAAATACTTTAGTTCTAGGGTTGAGTGAAGCTTTAGTAAAAAGGCTCTGATATTTGGTGTTATGAATTCCCCTCGTTAGCATTATGTAAAGCTGTGGAATCTCCTAGAAACCAGCATTCTAATCTGTAAGATAAATATTTTTTATTTCTGTAAGCAATACAGTGAATGAGAACATATGGCTGAAACAAATGGTAATAATACACTTTTTTCACCAGGTCATATCAGCATGAAATACGTGTTCTGTCATTTATAACAATAAAGGAATTTGTTTTATTAAAGAGTTGTTTATTCAGACATGCTATGCAGCTGCTAATGTCAGTTTATCATTGTGATCTTGTTTTGTTCATTCTGTGGCAGCTGGAGGTTTGCTCTCCACAGGCTTTGCAGAGGTCAAAAGAAGTCTTTCTTGTAATTTGAAAGGCTGTATTCCTTAAAACAAGCTTGATGACTTTCAGAACATGGTCTACTTTGCTAATACCAGACTATTCTACATAGACATATATTTCAGATATGTTTTCTGATGAGGTATTTTATATATATATATGAATCTTTATACATAGTGCTAAAGATGGAGGTTCTTAACCATTTTCTGTTCTGATTTTCCTGTGGACTCTTAAAAATCTGTCCCATCTTGTCAAACACAATTTAGAGTTTGGGGTTTATTTTAATGAATTAGAGTGGTAAGGTGAAGCAGTAGGATCAGTTAATTACATGACTAAGCAACTTCATTTGTATTTTTTATACTTGTTTTTTTTTCCTTATAAATTTGAACTGTAACTGACTGAAACTCACAAAAATTTAAAATGTTTCTATTTCTTTCAGAAAAGATCCAGTTTGGAGGAATGACTATGTGTGATGTCAGTTCCTTTCAGAACTGGAAATGTAATAAAGTGGTGAAGGATTTATCTAGCTAAAATGGGACGTGAAAATGAATCCATTTTATTATCCGGATTTCTTTGGTAACAGTCGGTGAATGCTTGTGTGTATATGCAAAGTAAACGCTATTATTTTTAGAGGCTACTTGCAAATGAGAGAGACTTTGGGTTTTGTTTAGGAAGCAGATGGAACTTCTATTTTTTTTTTTACTTCTCACATTTAGAAAGATCAGCGTTTGACATTTTTACTTTTTATTTTGCCTTAAGGGCAGGAAGAACTGGAGTGAGATGTATAATAGTTTTGTTTTGTCCAGATGGAAGAAAACATGTAGGCTGAAGGTTCTCATTTGAATGTAACCTATAATTTCAGTAGAGAAAAGAGCTGAATTTCCGATTCAGTTATTAAGAAAGGAATTTAGAAGTAGGAATTTAGAAGCTGATACGATCAGTTGTTTGCATGAAATTAAAATTTATACTTACTTGAAAACCTCACACAGAGTATGTTTAAGTCTGTATGAACTGTTTTGAGATTAATTTTGGTATAGACTTGATAGAATTTTCACAGAATTATGGCAACACAGGGGAAAGAAGAGGCTTTTCTCCTGTGCAAACATCGATCATCTTCTCTCTCTTCTTGAACTTTGTTCGTTCAGCCCATCAGGGCCAAACTCTTACATACTACAACAATTTTCAGCATTTTCCATCTCTTCTATTTTGAGTTGTTTGAGTCTGTTGAGTTAGTTGTAAATCCTGGCAATAGTTTTAAAGATGACCTTTATATTTAAACTGTTATGAGGAATATGTCCTCAAGGAATTAAGCACATACATTTCAGTGTAACACTTGACTGAGACACTCCTCATCATCTCCTAAAACCTCAGTCTTTGCCCCCAATTTAACTTCTAGAGAGTGAATTAACTGGGTGACCTAATGACTTAGTTTTCTAATAAACATTTGGATACAATGACATAAACCATCAAGACAGGCTTATAGCCAATAAAAAGGTTTCTTGAGATAAAGTTTATATATCAAAAGCAGCTGGTTTTCCAAGACATGCCTCTTTCGAATTATCCCTGTTACTGGAAATCTAGACAATAAAATAATAGATATGCTATCCTATATAGTAGAATGAAAATAGACCTAAAATACTGATGTTCTTTGACTTCCAAGAGTAGAGAGTAGAAAATTGATTTTAATAATTTGATTCATGTTTAAAGAACATAATAAACAATTCAAGTTTATTTGTCTTCCAGCTTTAACAGTGTGAGAAAATAGCCTAAATTTTCTGGATTGTTATTCTTACTTTTAAAGAAATGATCTATTTTTCTACTTGAGACACAAAGTTTGCATGAGGACAAGCACAAGTTTTGTTCCATGTCTACATTTATTCCAAGTATGTGACTATAATGATGTAAAACACATAGCAATACATAACTTGGATTAACATTTACGGATCCTTCTTAAGAATAAACATATCTTATATTTCCATTATCCACATTTTTTTGATTTTTATAGGCATCATTCATTATTTCTTCAATAAAGCAATGGAGGGAACAAACAGTTTCTTTGTTGAACACCATTTCATCTGGAGTTCTGAGCATACATTTTTTAAACATTGTGCTAAATTGTTTTGTAACAGATGCCTCTAAAACCGATTGAAGAACATGTATTTGGAGTAAAATTGTTCTTCAAAGAGTACACAAATGTTATATTTTTTGGACAAATTCATTTGCTATTTTAAAAGTACGTACATACTAACATTCATGACAATGATTAATCGGGTTTACAGAAGAGTTTTAGTGTAGAAGATCAGTCATGTTTATCAATCTCGTGCTAATAGCATTCCTTAGTATTCCAGCTCTTTTATGTCTCTGTCTTAAGTCTTTATTGTGGTAAACTTCTCACTCATGTGGTTTTGTACTCATGAGTGAAAGATTAGCAATGAACCAGACCAAAATACACCCAAGTTCTGTCCCCCTTTTTCTGATTTTTTTTCTTAGTAGCTATGCAGTTTTAGTTCTTCTTGAGTCTCTGATGCACTGCAAAAAGTTCTGAGATTACTTTTCTTTATGAAGGAGAAGGGACTTAGCAACTTATCCTTTTGTTTATGGAACACTATCCTTTTGTTTATGGAACACTATTTTGAAATGAGGCATCTAACACTGTGTATATGTTTCTATATTATACATTGGCTACAGTCAAGAAGTCTCCCTTTATATTGTCAGATGTATGTGTGCTCTTGGAAGTCCAAGTTCTGTACGTCCTTGACTCTGTGTCCATAACAATGTTCTTAGTGACATAATAGTGTATGTGCACATTTAAAAATTTTGTGATACTGAAATGTAATGCTGAAAAAACAATCTATTATTTTATTTGCTTGTTGATAGTCTCACATGAACTGGACAGACAACGAAAGCGAATAAGTTAAATTTTTAATTCAGTCTTCTAGCAGGTCTGAAAAAAACTTCATCAGTTGTATACTGCCCTCCTTGAATTTAACAGGTTGATGTTAAAAGAGACTTCACTATCAAAGGCACTGTACCCATAACAACAGGGGATTTCAAAGGAAATCTGTGTCTTCCATCTCTGACTCAGTAAAGTACATTATATAGTACTGCTGATTTATAACTAACAGTTCTTAGATCTTTTAACTAGATTCATTGTGACTCGGGTAATTTCCGGTATCATTGAAATACACCAAAGAGTATCAGCAAGTAATCAGTACTGCTCTTAGAAAATGTCCTCAGGAAATTACTATTAATAATGTTTTTATGCTACCAGTCTGAACTATTACTATCAAAAAATTCCTATGAATTAAAAATCTTAAATGTAAATGCAGCTGCTTGTTATCTGGCTCCTACTGCTAGAACCTCACAATTTACTTGAGAAAAATTCCCCTTTTGTTGTGAAAGAAACTGTAAATTGCAGTATCATTAATACATATAAAAATTAGGTGAAATTTACTGTCTTCAGAAATAGTTTTTTGTCAAGGAAAAATTATTTTGTAAATAACTAGGCAAACCCTAAACTG
Source organism: Rhabdornis inornatus (assembly GCA_013397075.1). NCBI lineage: Eukaryota > Metazoa > Chordata > Aves > Passeriformes > Rhabdornithidae > Rhabdornis > Rhabdornis inornatus. Next base: position 128,800 of record VWZS01004494.1, on the reverse strand, counting down.
GTAGTCATAACAAAGAAATGGAAATAAAAATATGTTTCTAATAGCTATGTCTTCTCAGCACAATTAAAGCAAGAGACAAAATATTATAAACAACTTTTTATCTGCCAAAAGACGTTCAGAGCAATTATCTTCTTTTATTACAGAAGACACCACAAACAACCAAAGCAGCAGTACAACTTTGCTCTTTGTATTTGCTTTGCATATTAGACATGCCATCAAAACCACAAAAAAATCAAGCAATAACCAGCAGAACAGAAAAGAGCAAACAGCCTTTTAGATTTTGATACTTAAATGAAGAAGGAAATAATTTTAAAGTTTGGATTTAAATGTATTTAAAAACATTCATTTGTGATTATGTATTTGACTAAAACTTGTAGATATTGTACATTTTAGAACAAAAGTACTTAATTTGCTTTGAAGTTATATTTAATAGAAGGTTTAATGCATGAAGATAAAAACAGAAAATATACTTTGAAAACATAGAAATATAAAACCTTATGCACCTTTCCAGATAGGTAAGGCAGCAGTTAACCCTGGCAATACTGAAGCAGGCTGGGGAGTTCAAGCAAGTATACCCTGCCTTCAACTAACTTTAGTGTCCCTGTTGTATGTTCCCTGCAGCAGGAGCTCAGTGCAGAAACAACTCCAGGCACTTGGGTCAGAGGCCCATGAGCCCAGTTCAATTTATTAATGCACTCTCTACTGCAGCTACACTGTATCACTAAATCAATAGATGAGGATGAGAAAGAGATGCTACCCACAGCAAGAAGAAGAGAAGAAAACAAACAAGAAGAGGCAGATACCCATGAGCAGCTATAAAACACTGTTTATTTTCTCAAGTTACAAAACCATTGGAAAAGAGTGCTATAGGGCTGCTTGTACTTATATTTATTTTACGTACAAGAGAGGTCTGAATGGGAAGTACTGGGAAGTATTCAGTATGGGAATTATTGATTCAACAGATAGGCAGAGTGCTACTTCAAGGGACAGGTACTTATGAGCATATTCTCTGAGGGCATAATTACTGAGTACACAAGAAATATTTCTTTTTAATTTCAATTATTCAAAGGGAAATAACAAATAAACAGGCCATAAGAACGCTGGGCTTTGGGCATTGGCGCTGGACAGCGGCCAGGCAAAGAGGTCTGGGAGTACTGATTGACAGCAACTGAACGCGAGCCAGCAGTGTGCCCACGTGGCGAAGAAGGCCAATGTCGTCCTGGCCTGTATCAGCAATAGTGTGGCCAGCAGGACCAGGGCAGGGATTGTGTCCCTGTGCTCAGCACTAGTGAGGCTGCACCTCACGTTCTGTGTCCAATTCTGGGGCCCCCAATTTAGGAGGGATGCTAGAGCATGTCCAGAGAAGGACAAAAAGGCTGGTGAAGGGTTTAGAACACAAGTCCTGGGAGGAGTGGCTGAGGGAGCTGGAGTATTTACCCTGCAGAAGAGGAGGCTCAGGGGTGACCTTCATCACTCTCTTCAGCTGCCTGAGAAGAGGTTTAGCTGGGTGAGGTCGATCTCTTCTCCCAGGAACCAGTGACAGACAAGAGGACACAGCCTTTCCCACTAGCCTTCTGTACCAGGGGAAGTTTAGGCTGGACTTTAAGAAGAAGCTCTTCACAGGAAGAGTGACTGGACATGGGAATGGGAGATCCCATTCCCCCCGGGATTCATGGGGGATCTCCCATCCCCAGGGAGATGGTGGAGTCACTGTCCCTGGAGGTGTTTAAGACTGGATGCAGCACTCAGTGCCACGGTCTGGTTGACACAGTGGTGTTGGGTCATAGGATGGACTGGATGATCTCAAAGGTCTTTTACAACCCAGTTGTTTTTGTGATTCTGTGGATATTAACATATAGTTTAAACATATTTAAATTTATGGATTTACACACTAGTTGTGGTCCATTTACGTTGTCAAATGCAAACAAAGCATTTCACCAGTGCTTTGTAGAAAAGCCAAAAAAAACACAGTAGAAAGTTTATTGATAACTGCTGTCTGAAAAATAGTTATTCTTTTTTATTCTTTGTTTTTACTCACAGTTTTCAAAACCTGCAGAAACAAATTAAGTTCAGTTGGACAGGATAAGGAAGCATTTCTGGCCAATGTTTCCTGAATTCCTTAGAATTGTGTATTTCTGCACCTGTGTATTTTCAAATAACTGGGATTTCAACTGTATGAAAATAGGCATACTTGTAAAAAAAGAGAAAAAAAACTGGTGTTTTTTTTGTGTATTGAATCAATCTAAAAGAATTGTTGAAATGGTGCATTTTGTATGTAGTGTCCTAGTAATCCAGAGGCAATGTATATGTTAAAATCACATGGGAATAGGACTATGGATATCTAACATAAAGCAGTACATAAAAATACACAAGAGAAAGCTTAAATGTAGCTCGTTTACCCAAAAAAGGCACAGTGCAGTCTCCCAGAAAGGTGTGATTCTATATCCAAACAGTCCAGCTAACAAAATAATACTTTCACCTCTTTGCTTATGCATTCTCATGAATGTGCATGAGAAATCATATCACAGAACTTATATCTAAGTAAGTGCATTTTGAAGTAAAATGAAGTAATTTGTGAAAGTGAGTCTTCTCAACAAATGTCAGTACTGTAGCTTATTAAAGGAAAGAAACAATTTAATTAATTTCCTTACAGGCAACTTGTGATGGGACAAAATTTCCAATTCTATCACCTCTCCTAATCATACAAGGTAATACAGTTTTCCCTGCAAATTTGAGTGAACTCCTGTCTCTTTTACCAAGCAGAGTTGTGAACCTGTCAAAGGCATAGCTACCAGCTCCAAAATAAGGTGTCGAGATTTTACAGATTCAGTGCCTGCAGCATACTGTGATCTGTCCATGGAGTCTGTGGAAAAGGGTGAAACACTTTTGGGGTCCAGGTGAATTACTGGCTTGTTCTGCACACTCTTACCCACCCCTGTAAAACCTGCAATATTTGAAATTGTCTCTCTCTGAAGAAATACTGCTTTTTGCTACACCAGGTTGTCCACAGCAGACTTCAGCACTATCATGCACTATTAAGTACCCAACTGTAGACACTGAGGCCCAATCTAGATTGCTAAATAAGAGAGACCAGAGCCCACATCTTGGATCCAAAGCCAAGTAGCGAAGTCTGGGCTGAGTATACACTTGTCAGCTTTCCCTCTCTGCAGGTAGATCCCCTGAAACAGGACAGTCACTCTAGAGTCTTCCCAATTGGAGTAGTTTCTGGAATTTGCTATCCCCCAAATTACGATGGTATGGTAAAGCCCAAACTGGTCTCAGACAAGACAGCGCCAGGAAATGTCCTAAAGACAAAGCAGTTCAGGCAAGCAAGCAATGGAGAAAACTCACACTCTCTCTACTTTAGCACTCACACTCCTTTTTGCCTTTGGGATCCTCAAAAGCTTGTGAGGTTCTGGTACAGGACCCACTTGAGGCTGGCCCTTGTGGAAAGGGCAGGGTGTGCTAGTTTGCAATGAGTTGATTAAGAGCTGTTTGGACCTTAATCTAAATGAAGATCTTTTTAGAAAGAAAAGTAATTTGTGCCTACGGAAATGCAGATATATAATGAAAGAGTATAAAATATTTTCCAGTGGTAAAGCAGATTTGAATACATTTCTAAAATTTGTATGTCAATTCTAGAAGGAGTTACCTAGTCATCAGTTTATGTTAGGAATATTTTCCTAGGTATATCTGATAAAATGGGCTTCAATTCTATTTCTTTAGCAGGTCTGTAGCTTCAAATTTGTAGAAAATTTCATTAACATTAATGGGACTATTCACATTTTCAAAGTTATGAAGATACTACTCAGTCTCTTCAGTATATACCCCTCTCTGCTCTCACCATCTTTTGACATTATCAGTCGTACTTCAGTAGCAGGTGCTACGCTACTTAAAACAGAGCTGGAAAATTAACCCCCCCCAAGATGCTCCCTTTTTCCCCCACCCCTTTTAACAATGGAGGAGTGTCACAGTGGCCAGAGCTGCACTCACTTTGCCTCTACAGCCCTGCACCCAGGGGTGGGTCACACCCCGGGAGCAGATGACGTGAGATTTGGTTAGAGTAATTTCTCTACGGCTGTTTTGCTGTCAGATTGCACTTCAAGGAGGCAAGGAGGAGGTCTTTTGTATGGGATAAAGAGAATTTATTACTCTGGGGAATTAAGGGGCAAAAGGCAACGACACGAGGGTGCAACAGCTGAAATATGGGGGAGGTCCAGGGGGAGGGTACAAATCATCAGCAAACTGGAGAAATTCTGAGGAGGGGTAAATGGTACGGTTCACAGAGGCATTGTCCAATGAGGGAGGTAGGGAGGGAAACTGGGTCACATGGACTAATGAGACTTCCAGTTTTTAGGGGACTTCCGAAGGGGAATTCCAAGCAGGGGGTTGGCACAAGGTAGAATTGATAGGTAAGATTGACAAGGTGGGTGGGAGGACATAATTTGGACTAAACCATTAATTTGCGCAGAACATACCATTAACCAGAAACACACTGCAACAGAGGACCACTAGGAGAGATTATAAATTGGAATCACAATTTAGAGAAAATCACAATAATCATAATAACAGTGTACAAAAGAGAGAGAGCGTATTCACCACTGAATAAACAAGAGTTTTCATGGCTTAACACCTGCATCCATCCCCCTTCACACTCCTTCAGTCCAAGAAAACGATGAGGAGCTGCATCAAACAAACCCAGTTGGAAGCTAGATGATCCCTGTTGCCCCACGGGCACTCCTCGGAGGAATCCACTCCATTGGTTTGACTCTGCACAGCTGCCCCCAGCACCAGCACCACTCTTCTGGGCTCTGCTGAGGCTTGGGCTCCACACAGCCCTGTGCCCTGTGCCACTGCCATTCTCTCCCTTTTCTTTTTCTCAGAGTGGCATCTTGGGATCACTGTTGCTGTCTTTCAGCATGGAACCACAAAAAGCTGTGGTTTGGAGGAACAGGAAAAGGAACCACCTGTGGCAGAGAGGGGCTAGGCCTGCTGGGGTGACCTTTTCCTGCAGAGAACCAGGCAAAAATGGCCAACTTTCCATTTCCAGGCCTGGATTTTTTTCCTATGGAAAGCTTGCTTCCCCAGCAGTGACATGTGTGGTACCAAACAGACAGCACTAAAAGCTCCAACCCCCGTCTCTGTATCCAGGACAGGTCCATATTTGCATTACAGGTTCTTGACACTGTATGTCTGGATAGTTAATCTCATAAAAAGGAAAAAGAATATTCTTTCATCCAGGCTTGTAAATTTGTATTCCACGTTCAAGATACATGAGCCTTCTCTCCAAATAGGAACATAGGATGTGATCTGAAAGTCATAAGCAAAACTCACAAAATATCAGACCAGATAAACAGTGAGTGCTGTACAGATATTTTTGCAGAAATGGAAGGCATCTGTAAATGTTTCTGGAAGAGAACAAAACCACAACATGCAACAGAATTTACATGGGACAATAGTCTGAGCAGATCTGATAAAATTAACCTTGTTTCAACAAGAAACATGCTATTACCATGAACCAGTTTGTAAGCACACATAGACAAAAACCATTTACTGTTGTAGTTTTTGGTGCTGATTTCATTTAAGTGTAAATTGTGGGGGAAAAGGCACTCCTTTTCACTCCAAAATCATTGGTTTATACAATGATCCAACTGAATGGATTTTTCATCTTCCTCTCATTTTGCACACTGAAATCTTCCTCCAAATAATCTGTAGTGTAGGTATTTCTTTTCCTCATCTTGAGGACTGCTTAACAATTTGCAACATTAAAAATATCTCTAGGCACATTTTAGCCTGGTTTCCTGAGGAAACAAGGCTTAGGCAGTCACTCTGTCTGTGTGTCTGTGTTTCTCTCACTGGTACCCTGGAGTGCCTTGGACAGTTTCAAGAAAATTTGACAGACATGGAGTTTTCAAAGATATTAAGCTCTTTCAACCAGCCTGCACAAAATATTGCCCTGGGGCCTCATTCAGGCTCCAGAGCTGTTTGTTTGATCCATCAGAGTTGAGTTGTTCTGTTTAGGATCACCCAGCAGCCAAGAAATAGCAACTAGCCAGGCAGTAAGCTCACAGAGAGCTGCTGGTCAGTTGGCATGGCTGCATTTTCACAAAGCCACAGTGCATGATACTACTTGCTGAGCTGACAGGTCAAGAAAAAATTGATGGCGACCTGACAGGTTGAGGGTAGCTTCATGCAGGAATATGGACATAGCTGCATAGAACTGCAAAGCACTGGATTTTTAACCATTCTATAAAATAAATACTAAGAAAAAAGCCCAAAAACCCATAGAAACCCAATCGAAAAACCTCTGGAATTTTATTTGTCACAGAAGTACTTAAGTGATGAAACAAAACACAGGGTTCAAGACTTGCCACTCTCCAAAAATGGGCATAACACATCTGTTAAGAAGCACTCAGTATCTGAAAGCTACAGAAACAGACATGCACATCCAGAACGTGTGTGAGCATGTATGGGCACATATGTCTATGTCTATGTCTATGTCTATGTCTATGTCTATGTATGCATATTTGCATATGATTGCACTAATCCTTGCATCGTCATAAACTGATGGACATAGTCCTAATAAAAGCATTTAAATTCTGTGCCTTTGGTATTTCCAGCACATTTTGGCCTCATGACACCTGGTTGCTACTCTCCTAGATGGTGGAGCACAGCATTTGTCCAGCAATATAAGGATCAACTCTACCAATTTTAATCAAGTTTGCTGATTCAGCTTTTTAAAATAAAAGTTATGGATTAACTATGTCGTTCGTCACTAGTCAGGCTGATATTACATAATTACAATGTGAGCTGCAAATAAGTTTCACGAGGGCAATGATATCACAGAAACTTTCTAGTAGTTCTAGAAAGCAGCTTTGTTTCAGAAGAAAAAGTCAGAAACTATTTCACAAATTTATTTTATTGCCAAAAATATATTTCAAAATGTGTTAACCATTTGCCTTTGCTCTTTACCGTGAATTGCTGTCTGTCTTCAGTTAAGAACAAAGTGATTGGAGCCAAATGATTAAGGCAATAACTTAATGAAAAATTTGTATGAAAATTTAATGAAAATTGTATCGTTTAATGAAAAAAGTGTATTAAAAATTAATAAAATTGAAGGAAAATTGAAGGAAATAACTCAAAAACAAAATTTGAAGGGCATAACAGAGTGGACAGCAAAGGTCTTGTAAGTAACGCCAGCAGGCAGGAAATAACATAGATTAAATTCAAAGCAGCCATTCGTGTCTTCAGTCTCTCCAAGAATGCTAGTATAAATCCAGCTGGCACCTCTGGTAGCTTCTCCAGCCACATCTGCCTGATGCATTTGGCTGTGTCTGATATGTCTTTTTTTTTTTTTTCTTTTCTTAAGGAATGGTCTAACTGCTAGGAAAAGTATAATTCATTTATTTCAGAATTTCATGGAGCAGATAATTCACCACGTGGCAACTTCTCTCCTCATCAGGTTTTTCCTACTGTTGCAATGCTGAGCAGGAAGAACTGAACAGCTATGACTGCCATGCTTCATATAATTTAGTGAGGCATGGCTGTATTTCCATCACATGTTTGTGGTTTTCCTTTTTCAGAAAGATGCCCAGTCATGAGCTTGAAGAAACACTCACTTCTTGCTGTTGCACCTAGAAAGCCCTGAGCCAAAGACAGCAATATATCAGCAAACAAATAGATATTCAGTGTGGTTACATAAAGCACTACCTGGTTGCCATCATTCTAATCCAAAATGGTTTTACAAGATTCATTTAACACCAAAAATTATCTGGCCAGATTTCACCTTCATTTAATTCTGTTGAATTTTCGCTTAAAATCAAGAAGGATTTGGATAACAGGCTAGGAAAGGATCATAGTCTCAAAATGTGAATCAAAATTTTCGAAATACTCTAAATTGGAAGTGGAGTTTTGTTACAAGCTGTCCTTCTTTGTAACAACAGGACAATATGGGATTATGGAATTTAAATGCTTTGTATTTTGGTTATATGGTTTTTAGCTCATGACAGTACAAACTATTTCTCTGCTTGAAATAAATGCCTTTTGTATATCCGCAGGTATATATATGATGCAGTTATCCTGGAAAATTGCATTTAAATTCCCAGTTCTGATTTGAGTTAGAAGTGTTATGTGAAACCTCAAAATAACAATACTCTATTGCACCAAAAAAAAAGAAAAAAAAAAAAGAACATTAGAAATAAAAAAGAGCATTATTCAATCTATTTCTTTATGCCTGCACAGCATCAAGCAAACAACTAGTTCTCAATAAACTGTAAGAAATAACAAATAAGCAGAAGAGAGTACAGCTGCAATAATCCCAGAGAATTAAGGCCAAGTAATTACAGCTTCTTAGATATGTTGACTATAAAGAAGTGTTTTCCTCAAGGGAAGTTGAGGTTAACCATATGGCATACTGACCTAGTTTTCAAAGGTTCAGAATGGGAGGCTTTAGATGGGGCATAGCACTACTATCTAATTCTGTGACACAGAAGAACAATTTGTGTAGCTCTGTAGATAATTTGGTAGTCTTTATTAATAAAGTAGTTGTGTAAGTTAGTGTTATGGCCAACATTCTAGCATAATGTTTTAGGATATAAAAGAAGAGTGATAGAGCCAGGAAATCAAGTTGCCTGTGTGCAACAGTGATTCACTGCAGTATGAATCACTTGTGTCTAGAGGCAGAGCTGGTCCTATTTGTGTTTTGCATTGTGTCAATATTTCCATGGCAAGTCATTGTTTTCAGGGCTTCTATCCATGGAAAATGGATTTTTTAATTACAACTGGTACACAAACACCAGGCTAATAGCACCAATGTTAATTACTGGAAGTTATAAGTGTTTCCTCATACAAAAGCCATTTGGGTAATTTGTATATATTTTTCAAGACAAAATTGATTTTGAAATGAATATTTGAACCATGCTTTTATTTTGTGAACTAGTGAGGAAAAGATCTGTGAATTTTACTGTCATTTTTTTAGCTTTTATATTATTACTCATTCTTTCCACAACCTATTCTTCAAATCCTTAATACTTTCTACCACAGGCATTCTTGTTTCAGGATTTTTTTTAGTTACAGGTGTAAACCCAGTTCATCTCTGAGAGCCTAATTCTGTAGTCAAACAATAGCAGACTTTTAACTCCCAGTGTGTTCCTTGTAATAGGACTTATATTTATGATTTATTTCCTAAATATTTCATAACAGGTAAGATGAAACTTTGGGCTATAAGTATAAATGTTTTAAGTATAAGAGTATAAAAGGTTTTAATCAAAACTTTATGATCAGAGCAAAATCTTTCCAAGTAATAACAGTACATGAATAACTCAGATTTCCCAAGTGTTATTGGTTTCTGCCAGGCATTTGACAGGGATATTTAAAACTTCAGGTGTGACAAACTCTGACCTCTTCACCACAATTATAGAAATGGATGTGGAAATTTTTTTTGGTCTACTTTGGGAAATGGATAAACTGGACACTTTTGTATAAGTCTGTTACCTGTGTATTAAACATCAGTAATATATCCTTATAATTTGAAGATTGCCCACCATGAAAATTATTTTTTTTCTTAACTGATCCTCTCCAGATTTCAGTGCTTTGGGCTTTATAAGCATGTATTTCACTGCCAGACACCTACTTTGAATTAAGTAAGGCTGCCTGACACATTTTGTTAAAGGGGGAGGAATTTAGTAAGTGGTCACAAAGATTAATAGTAGTAGGGCATCATTATACATTCTTTGAAGCTTACTTATCCTATAACAGTCTATGGTAATATCTGACATGTCCTGGTCTAACCCAATGTTGGGTCATTTGGTTTTCTTTGTCACAATGCAAACCAGCTAGGTCAAGTTAAAAAGGTTTCACTGAAGGGAACTTTTACCTCTGAAGATATTATGGAATTTAGACACTTCTTGCTTTCTCAGACGTAAGGAGTTTTCGTTTCATCCATAACTATATTTATTGTTAAGGCAAATAAAATTACCACCTCACAATTATGACAACGTCCAATGAAATTAATAACACCACTTAAATTATCATTAAAGAAGGCTTAGGATAGAAATGTAAACTCTAATAAGTATTCAATATAATCTCAAATCAGAAACATAATGCTAATAAATACTAATGACACAAGATGATAATGGTGGTGAGGATGATGAAGGTTCTGAACCTTCTTAGAAATTTCTTCCACTGAGGTCAATACTACAACACTCGCTGTCTTAATACTAAGAGCTTCAATGTTCCGCCATCCCCTCCCTCTTTTTCAGTTTTGTTAAATTAAAAGGACAACTCAGGAGGACTACCTAACTATGATGACTTGACTTTTGGCACCACCTGTTACCCATGCAGTAATCATCTGACACTTGTCTCATAAGCTTTTTTTCTTTTGCAGAGAGATGTAGATAATTCCATGGGTAATAAAGAGTTTTAAAGATCTGAAGTCCAGCTTTTCTTTTTAATACGGTACAGAGACTCTAATTTGAAGTTCCAGATTTTTCCAAACTTTTTTTTCTTAATTTGAATTATTGTATTAAATGTCATGAAAAAAATATTTATTACTACCACAAGACATTCAGGTCTAAAATTTGGAAAGAAAATGAAGAGTTCCTTCAAAAATTTTTTTCTTACATAAAGTAAGCATGGTGAACTTCTACTGCCACTTTTATTTTTTATAGAAGAAATCTTGTTTTCTTGTTTTTTTGTTACTCTTTCCCTATTCTGGCTTAAATTTAAAAGTATGAGTTCGGTTTTTAACCTTAAAGTACTTAGAGAAGAAGACAAAAAGAAGTCATTACACTTCCACTTCTTCGAGTGGAAGGTTGCTGACAACAGTGCACTAGCCTACACTAAATAGGAGTGAGAAACAGATAAAGATAATAATCTTGTTTTCTTCTCCATATGACTCAGAAGAGCAATTCCTTGTGAGTGTGATATGTACTTCATTTGAATGGATTTGACATTTCCATTTTGCCCTTGCAGCCCAGCAGTCCAGAGCTATGTCTATGTTACAATTCTTCCGACTCCAAGTAAGAAAGAGGTGATTGAGATAAACGGGAGCAGTTAAAGGTCTTGGGTTTCCTGTGGTATACCCACATACTCACTGTGGGGACTATAATAAAATATTTCACACCTCCTATTGTCTTTCCTTTTCCAAAAGTGGAAATTTTTCTGTGAAGTGTCAGTGGATTCATTATCTCTGGCACGGATTGTCTGAGTGCATCTGCAGGGGGAGGTTGCTCTGCAAGACTTTAGCAAAAGCCTCACAAGGGGACTCTCTCTCTAGGAGCTCCCTCCAACACTCAATCGTCTCATTCAACTATTTCAATATTGAAGCTGCCAAACAGAGCTTTAGCTAATGCTTTCAGAGAGTTTAGCAATAACGCTTTGCCCACTGCACTCTGTGGCAAGGCAGGACTGCATGAGCTGTCAGTATGCTTGCAATGCAGTAGGATTTCTTTGGAGTAACTAACTATTTATTCTGGAAGCTTACTGCCATTAATAGAAAACACCCTCAAAGGTATGTGTATTTCTTGCTGTCCATAGGTGTTGGATTCAGAAATTTGTCTGGATCTTGCACGTGTCTCTTTAGTCAAAATTGGAAGAGTTTTGTACTATATTCATAACAACATGGCTTTTTAAAAGTGAAGATTACAAAACTTTTATAGATGTCGAAGAGCAGCAGCTGTCTGCTCAGCTGGAAACCAGGTATTCAATAAGAGCAGTCCCTGTGATGTGGCTTACTGTGCATAAAAGGGTATAGGTGAAAGACAATTCATAATGTCAGCCTAAACAGGCTCTTGAATCAACTGAGATACATGTAAAACTGAATACCTTCTGCTTGTATGCTACAAGGGGGGATCTGCTATATAAATGTGCACCTATTAAAGGATTTAGTAATATCTTTACTCTTAGAGACACAGCCTTGAACGCTTTGTTCCAGCTACTCCTGTTTTGAGCAGGGGTGTTGGACTAGTTGATCTCCACGAGTACCTTCCAGCCTCAACCACTCTGTGATCCTCCATAATAACATCTATGTGATAATGTGCAAAGTCCAGTTAAGTTGGGTGCCTTTCCTTCCTCAGCCATATTCCAACTGGTAATTAATCTCATTTAGGATGATTGCTAGAGTAAGCAAATCAAAACTGGTTCAACTCCACCTTTTTTCCACTTTTTATAGTTCTGAGTCAAGAAGAAAAATTAGAAATTGCTTTTCTCCCCAAAAAGTTAAAATTCTTTATTTTTTCCTTCTTTTTACGCTTTAATGTAATTTATTTCCTGTCAGCAGAATGATAATGTCATTATTTATAACTCAAACAGCTTCTCTATATTGCCATACTTCTATATACAGAGCTCAGTAGCAGAATTAGATGATTCGTTTTTAATAGTAAGCAATACTTGCTCCTGAGCCACTGGGAGTTGTACTTAAATCCTTGTCAATCTAGAAACAGGAGATGAAAAATGATAACTCTTTTTCATCCTTGAAGAGTCAGTACTAAAATCTCAACACAAAAAGCTCCTGAGACATGAAATTTTATAGCTGTGTTTTCTCTGGGTGAAAAACATAGTGGAAATAATTCTGGCATTTTAATAATTATCTAATTTTGAGCTCAGTGCAGCTGGTTTCATATCAATTAACATACTGGGGGTTACAAATTCAATACAGAGACCATACAATAAATACAATTGAACTTCACACTCAATTGCAGTAGGTATTTGGTGTATTGTTGTTCCTAACATTTGTTTTTTTCTTGCTTGTTCTGATCCAAATAGTATGCAGTCTCCTCTTCTAAAGATTATTGTGTCAAGCTGTGAGTTTGGAGGTTTGCATGTTTGTATTTAGCTTATGAAGAGCATCACACTGTGGAAAGATACTGGTATGAATATTTTAGGCAATTGAGCTGGATTAACTATCATAAAAAAGAAACCAAATGGCCAGTTCCATATGTGTATCTGCTTGGTTTTTTGTTTTGTTTTGTTTTTTTTTAAATTTTTTTTTTAAGTTTTAGTTATTAGTGTTTTGAGGTTTTAAAATTGTTTTATCTTATTTATGCAGATTTTTGACATTCAGGGGTTAAATCAGAAACCACACAGATATTGACTATGGAGCCTCCCCCACCCTGCATCCATGAGAAGACTTTGAATTCAATTCATGTCTGCAATCTCCTTCCATTACAAAGTAATGTCAAGATCTCTGCAAAGACTGTGCTCTGTTTAATGTCTTATTTGTCATCTAGTTAAATCCTACTGTTTGACATTTAGAATTATCTCTAATAGCTTTGCCACTTTCCTAGGATCTTTCTCCCCATTCAGCATAGCTGTTGTATAATCTTTACTAAAATAGTATGCCTAAAACAAATAACATATATGTTACATAGATTTTGAAATTGTAAAAGGCTATATAAACATCAAGTCCATGGAGATTCAATCATGTTATTTCAAGTGTAAAGAAAAGAAAACAGATGTCATACATGAAACTTAAACTACCTTAATCATAAACAAAGAAGATTAAAAGCAGGGAAAATATAGTGGTTGCTGTTAGTCTTATTACAATCAGATTCAAGATTACTTCTCACAGTTCTCATCTTTTCAAAATGGAATTTAAAAAACAGCTGGGACAACCTAAAGTCTTTAATTTTCCAGGCTGAACAAACTAAATTCTCTCAGCCTTTCCTCATAGCAGTGATTCTCCAACCCTCTGATCAGCTCTGTGTCCCTCCTCTGAACTCACACAGAGTTCCATGTCCTTCCTGTGCTGAGGACCCCAGAGCTGGACCAGCACTGCAGGTGAGGTCTCACCAGAGCAGAACAGAGGGACAAAATCTGTGGCCCTTCCCTTGTCCACTGATGGAGTCACTCCATCATTCAAGGCCACTGGGTTGGTGAGGCAGGACTTGCCCTTGGTGAAACTGTGCTGCCTGTCTTATCTCCCTTACCTTCTTGTTCCTTAGCATGGCTTCTGCATCTTGTAAGTAAAAATAATTTTCACTAATATTTAATTATTAGTATGAATTAAGGGAATAATTCCCACTACACTACAGGCTTGACTGTACAGGAGTAGCATTAATCTGGTATTCAGACTAAACTTCTGTTATTGAGATCAGTAATTTAAATTACATGCTGCTTTACTCTGCAAATTAGATCATTACATTTCTTACACTCAAACTTCACTATTTAGAGGGAGAAATTTTGTTTGCAATTTTCTGGAAGCATTTGGCACACAAATCCATTGTTACTTTCTTCAGGGAACAAAGTTGAACAAGGTGTACCCTTCCCCTTCCCTAACCTCCAAATGGTGCTTCTGATTCTCTGCCCCAGTATACCAAGTCTTCGTTTGTACCTCTCCAGTTCTCTGTGAGATAGCATTGCAAATAAATTAAATTAACTTATCTCTGTTTGAAGTGCAACAGGTAAACTTGAAAGAGTCGTCAATTAGCAAGCATAACTATGGTGGTGGTGGTGAGAGATTCAGCATCAGGGACATTCTGGCTTCTTGCTGTTGTTTGCACTAGGAGAAGCTCTCTGCCTGGGGCTTCTACCTACTGACATTGCAACGTACAGACACGGCACTAAAGCATTCACTGTAACACAATGACTCAGCCAAAATGCAATGGAGAAGTACATTTTCCTGTGTTTACACAGGAAACAGGAGTGGCCAGAAAAGAGGGCATAAGTATACATCATAATACATAAAAGTGCTTGTTCTGATATGGATAAGGAAAGCCATGTCCATAAAACCTTGTTGCACTCTTGTGGGTGCACCGCCTACAACTAGCAGGATGACAAAGCCTTCTGAATGACAGAAATTGCCCTCTGGATCATAGTGACATGCTAGAAACAGCACAACATGTATGTGACTGCGTGCTTTCAAATAATCCTGGCATTTCTTTTCCTAGGTGAAATATCCTGTTGACTAATTTATCTACCAAGGCAGAACTTAAACACTGATGCCCATGGAAAAAAGTTTCTTTAATCTGACATTTTCCTCAAACTCTGGTATTTGAGGCACAGTCCTCTGCTACTCATCTTGGTATAGAGATTTGTAATTTTATTTAAGCTTTTACTGACAGCAGTGACTGATGTTAAAAACAAAGTCTGTTCCCAGATCAGTGAAAACCAAGACAAATTGACAAGTCAGGAGGGTGACCATACTGATGGTGACAGACTCAGCATTACAGACAAGAATGGGGTAAGTCCCCATCACCATGCTAGAGGAGAATGAACACGAGCAACCAGGGCCATAGGTGAGAATTTTGTGGCAAATGCTACATAAACACCTAGCTATATGCTCTAGCTAATTAGTTCAAAATACATCTACTCCAGATTCAGTTTACATTAGCCAATGATCAAGCAGTGCAAATATCTGACATCAGAGATCACCAGATCTTTTTAGGGGTGGGAGGGAGAAGGCTGTAATGCATTTCCCATATCTTAGTTTCAATGTTTAAATCAATTTTTAGCAAACTTCTGAAAATTTCTGAAGAATAGAAGTGAAGAAAATTACCTTAAATGGCCTGCTAAACTGTGGTGACTTGAGCATTGTAGAAGTCTCTGTATGACTGCAAACACTGAAGGATCTGTTTTTGGTAGTTCTGTGGTATGAAAGTTGGACATATTTTTTTGTTTTGAATAAAATACTATATATGGAGATAGGAACAGTAAAAGAATAGATGTAAATAGATGGATGTCTTCAAACTGCCTGAGAACTGACCAAAACCCTGAAGAGGAGGAAAGAGAACTATAAAATGAGAAAGGAAAGATGAATTCACACATTCTCTCCATTAGAGCTAAGAATGCTTCAATTTTTTGGGGGTTCAACCCGGGACATGTGATGTTAATTAAAGCAGTGCTTATATATAACAAAGATGCAAATGCAGCTGCTGCTGCTGCTCAGCATTTTTTAAAGCTTGTATTATACCCCTGGTCACTGCTATCTGTATTCCTGGTGCAATAGAGTAGAAAAAGTACCATGAAACATTTACAGAAGTTGTTCCTAGGGAGCTGCCTTTGGGCAAGGTGGCACGAGGTTGTACAGGTTTACTGTAAAGTTATAGAAAGAGTGTATTTACTACTCAGAGCATCACGTTGACTCTGAAAAACACCAAGTGCAAACAAATCAACATTAAATTCTGTATAGACTACCAAAAACTGTATGGAAATGCATTGTTTCCTATATAGACAACTGAAAAACACAGTCTGTAAAATAAGCCTATTTATGGCACAATTTACTCAAATACCTTCCTTTCCTCTGCCCTAAAAATGAGTTTGAGAGACAAAATCTGTGTTACATTGTGTTCGGCTCAGGAGTGGGAAACACACCGTAAAGTGCGGGACAGAGCACAGATTTAGGTTCCTAATTAACCTTCCAGCCCTCAGGAGAGCTGGCATTGGGTTGTAAGAGGGATCTTTTGCGCCACCAAAGGTCTCCACCATCTCTAACAGTAGTTAAGCACAACCCTGCAAACATTCTGCTTTGCTGAGTAGTGGGCAATGAGAGGTATGAAGTAAGAGCAAGAATGCATGTTAGCTACAAATGGAGCATTATTTACTTTATTGCAGAGCTCTGGCCCTGCATGTCAGGTTTGCTCATTTAGAAAGCATATGTCAAATCATCAAAATATTTTCCTTTCTCTTTTCAGAACATATGCATATAATGTGTGTATATAGCAACTTGTTTTTTGGAAAAATAAATTATATCAATAAAATGTCCACTGAATGATGATAGCTTAAAGAAAAATATTAAATCCTGTCCATTTCTTGCATGCATTTTACCCATCCCTAACTTTTAATCTCTTAAATATCTGTCTTTCCTTCCAAAAAATGCCCTAGAAGTCTCACACAATTCAGTCTTTCTCTACTTTTAAGTCCTTCTTCTACTCTTCCCCTTTCTACACCACCTTCTTTTAATGGGACACAATTTCTAAATAATAAATCTCAGTCTGCTTTCAAAATAATTCCTTGCTTTCCTGTTAAAGACAGTTTTGCTGACTATAGAGACATGAGAGGCCATTAACAAGCTTCCCTTGAAACACTGTACTTATGTCTAATACTTTTATGGCTATTACTCCTGTAAAATGCAAGGCCACTTTCCTATCTATGACTTCAGAGCAAGAGCGACTCAGAGCACAGATGCAAGGTTTCTTTCTGCTTGGAAAAAAGCTCTAAAATATTTGTGTGTTGTCATAATCATAAACTCACAGTCATAACTGCTCAATACAATAATTTGCAGAACTGCCAATATGTCAACCCTGCCCAGTTTTCTGGCCCATCAATTTTATATATCTTTAGGCAGATTTACCAGTTTCTGTTGAAAACTCCCCTTTCTTCAGCTGTCCCTGTAAAATTCCTAGGAAATTATTTCAGTATAGGTTGCCTGATGCTCCACACGTTTCTTGTTCTCTTCTTACAAGGTATTTCAGTCGAACAAATATTAGACAATACTATACCGTATGCAAAATTTTGCAGATGGAGAAGGGAATGGTTGGTTGTTTTTATTTCCCTTTAAAGTGCATTAATTGATTTCCAAGGAAGAATAACAAAGTCATGCTTTCACTCAGATTCATGACCTGAATAAGCAGTACTTTTGTAAGAGGTTTTTTTTTTCAGACATCTACTCTCTGTAAATATTAATGACAATCAATGAAATGATTAAGTTATAAGCCTTCTTTTTGCAAATAGTTTTTAGAATTTGCTCTGAATAACTCTGTTTCTTTTCCCCTAGGCTATGTGAGACTGCAAGATGCACAAGTTATTTTGATGATTCTTCATACAATTCTAATTCAGATAGAGAGGCATTAAACTGACATGGCATAGCCATATCCTATATTATTGACAGAGTGGATGGGTTCATTTTTTTGGAAGAATAAAAAAAAGGCTTTCATGTGAAAAGGACAAAAAACCCCCAGAAAACAACAAACAAAACTAAAAAAAAAACCCCACACAACACTCCCCCCCCAAAAAAAACCCCACAAACCAAAAAAACCCAACCACTTAAAATTTTGTCTACCTGTGTGTTCCCAGGACTTAGTAAATAAGAAGAACAGTTCATTTTGAGATGTTCTGTAGACCTGAGATTTTTCCCTTGAGACTGTTGGGAGCCATTCATCTAAGCAATCACTGAGTGAAACAACAAAAAAAAATATATATTTTCAAGATAATATAGGATAAAACTCCAATTTTGCAAAAAGAGAAAAGTAAGATTTTAATGTATTCATGATCTGAGGGTAAAAGTAAAAATTCACGATGAAATGAAAACAGTAAAGGAGCTGTGTGAGAAATTCTGGCCATGTGTAGAGAAAATAGAGTAGAATCCAGAATACACATGTATTTGTAGGCAATATGTTAAAGAAGTAATTCATTGAAGACAAATTTTCTCCAAATCACAAAATCTACCAATAACTGTTAAACTAAACAGAAGACTACTCATTGAAAACCATTGAAAAAACCTTGACCTTTTGAATTTATTAGATTAAAGAGATTAATGAATGATCTATTCAGTGATTGACCAGAGAAGTCTCATCTCTTTTTGCCTGCACTTGCACACTAACATTGATTCTAATCAGGTAAGATTCATAAAGCTGGAACTAAACTAGTTTTCAGAGCTTCAGTATATGCAATATCTGACCTTTAAAAATATTTCTGAAGGTTAACATAATTCTGAAGGTGTTTCTAAAATATTTTTCACACGTCTAATGCGACTTTAAAAACCCCAGCTTTTGATCTTCATGAACATACCAGAGAGACTGATGAGGAGAATTTTATACAAGCAGGAAAAACAAATGAGTGCAAACTTTTTATGAGTAAATACAGACTGGGAATGATACTTCTAAGAATTCAAGGAATAGGATTTTGGAGGAATTTTCCTACAGGGACAAAAAGGAACAAGCTATTTTTAGGTTCAAGTTTACATACTTATGAAGGACAAGACAGAAGACTATTCACAATAAAAAGGTCTAGACTTAATATTCCATGAGGGTCTTTCCAGTTTTATGTTCTTACATAACATTAGAGAAAACTGCAAGCTATTGGAGTGCATGATTTTTATTAGGCAGTTGCTGAAGCTCCACAGACGAACAAGTGTTAAATCCTTAACCCAAGGGACTCTGAGTTTGATTTTGAGAGGAATAGTACTCGGCACATTACATAGTTGGACCTGATGTCTAAAATAATAAAAAGTATCAAAGTTAAATTCCCATTTTCAAGAAATTGCTACTTAGTAGCTTACATTCCACTCTCTTAGGTAAGTAAGATGCTACTAGAAATAGAATTTATTTTCTTAAATCATCTGGCTGCTTTAGATCTGTACTCATTAGCTTCTCTAAGTGCATGATCAGAGAAACGAATTTTAAAAAAAATTCTTAAAGGCCAGCAGGAAATTATAAAGACATTATGGGGTTTATGATTCAGCGTATTACTTGCTACAATGTTTCATCTTATTTTAATATGTCTAATTAAATTGGATAATTCTGAAATATCAGTAATCTCTTTTGCCATGGTAAAAATTGCTACACTTGAATGAAGAGCACTACAAATCTGTGAAATACTGGGCAGTTTTGCTATTTCTGTATTTCTTCAAGTAATCAAAGCAACATATCAAAATTTGTTACTGTTTTAACATTACTGGTTACTATCTTTTATTTTTTAGGCTAGAAACTTTAACCTAAATTTTTTTTTTGTTTTTTTTTTCTGACAATATTCCACAAGTTGCAGTTCAGCAGACATTTGTCACATTTATATGCTTAAATAGGACAGCTTCTTAATTGAATTAATGGTTAGGCAAGGTATGCTCTCTACAAGGAAACTATGACAAAACAGAGGTAATTAAGCCAGGTTGCAACCTTGCATCAACCCTTAATTTGGTATAGCCTTAACAAGGCAACAAATAAATGATGAATTAATATTTGGCTTTTTTTAACTATGGAAAGATCTCTTTCTTCTTGTGAATTTGACTGCGTTCCTTCCCACCCCATACATCTGAAGAAAAGCAGTAGAAGCCCCAAGGAACACTTTTGCTTGGTTTCACAGCATAGCCCTATCTTCTGTGGACAACAGCTGGCAATTAATCACAAAACCCCTCATCCTATCCAGACACATTTATATTCCAGGTGTTCTTCTGCAAATCTAGGCTGTGAATGAGATTATGTCTGCCTTTTTATGTTGCTTGCTCTCTTGGCTTTACAGCACACTACCCCCAAGTGGCCTGTTTAAGTCAGAATTCAAACATAATAGTTCACTGATGGGCTTTTAATGAACAAAGCTGAAACTTGACTAAGATTAGAAAAATAAAGAGGGT
This sequence comes from Rhabdornis inornatus, assembly GCA_013397075.1. Taxonomy (NCBI): domain Eukaryota; kingdom Metazoa; phylum Chordata; class Aves; order Passeriformes; family Rhabdornithidae; genus Rhabdornis; species Rhabdornis inornatus. Next base: position 108,519 of record VWZS01004494.1, on the reverse strand, counting down.
AGCGGGAGCATTTCAAAGAATCTTATGTAAACAAAACTCAGCTCAGCGACTATGTCAGAGGAAATGAGTGTTTTACTTAAAATCACTCAGAAGACCATCACCCACATTTTCACTTTGCAATGCCTTTCAGTGGCCTGTGGTCCTGGTTCATGGTTTTGCTCAGAGTGTCTGTAAAATGGTAACACTAATCTTTGGAAGTAATTTTTTCTCCCTTCATGGAGGTTTTGTGTGATCATGAGCCAAGAAGGACAGGGTAGAGCCCAAACTTGTTTTCATGTTTATCATATGGCATAAAAAACAGCTGGGCATATGCTAGACTAACGACAGTGACATTGAAGGCATAGCAGAAAGGAGAGGAGAGAGGGAGCTTCACCCATACATAAATGAACTTTAGTTAATTTTAATGAACTAAAATGTAGTACTTTTTGTACTGGAAACTTCTGCTTTAAGTAGCCAGTCAGCCTGCTGAAGTAAAAACTCCCTGGACAGTTGTCATCAAGTGTTTTGATTGAAACCATGTTGTTTTAAACAGATATGGGATCATATTCTGCAGGGACTCCAGTGCTGAAAGCCTCACTGAATTCACTTGCAGGTGAAATCATACTGGCTGGTATCAATCAGGGAGCCTGCAGGTCCTTCTTCAGCATGCAGTCAGTGTCAGAGGAACTGGCTCCATAATTGGTGTGGGACTGCTGAGGATGCTGAAAAGACCTCTTGCTGTAGGCTTTACTCACAGCCCAGTGAGAGTTATTCTGAAGCTGAACGCTGAATCAGATGAGGGATGAACATTTGTTTTGAGGTCTGCCTGGTTTATGTAAGGACATAAGGATGTCTTAATCTGATTTGTTTCTACCATTAGCATAAGCCTTAGCATAAAGGCTACTAAATACTGCAGTCATTCTATCTTTCACTGTAGTATGTTAGGATATCATGCCTTGAACTGAGGTTTCTGTGCTATATCTCTCCCCGAACAACAACAGTTAATTCATCTGATTGAAGGACAATCATGTGACAGCAAACAAAGGGCTTCATGTAATATGATAACTTTAGGATTTTTCTCTTGTTTTCAAATATGAAAAATATAGCACTGTATGTGTTTAGGATTTAATGTCAGAGAGAAATTTTACCTCATTGAACATTATAGCTGAATGATATTGCTAGTTAAAATGCCAAGTAAAGATAGACCACGTATTGTCAGAGTCCATACGGTGGTTTATACAAGAACTGATATGCAGGGTTAATATTGGTATTTCAAAAATGATGCAAAAAATGGCTGGATGGAATTACAGCAGCAGTAGTTATAACTTGCCACCAATTTACATTCTGGATTTTGTTTCTTTTTCACCATATAATTATTTTATTAAATAAAAAGAAAAGAGAGAGAGAAAATAAAATAAAATAAAATAAAATTGTATAGTTAGGATTTGAAGCATTGCTATACAACTCTAAGTGCTCAAGGGTCTTCTGTTAAGGGCCACATTCAGAAAACTCTGTCCAGCTTCCCTACAGCACTGCTTGCCCAAAGCCAAGGCAGTGTGGCTTGCATGGGGTCTCACCAGCAGAACTTTAGATTCTACATCTTCATTTTTAGAATGGTACACTACTTCAGAAATCTTATTACTCTCTGACTATAATAATGATAATTGTAATGAAACACCACATGGTAGACTGAAGAGAAAAATAATGAAATTACATGGGGAAGGTATAATTTACCCTCTTCATTCCTTTTATTTTTAATGGTGTTATTGGTTATATGCTGCCAACATGCACAGGAAAAAAAGTTATATGCCCAAAGGACTTACAATCTTACAGACCTGTTCTTGCTTACTGGTGTAGGTGACTCCATACAGGTATATAAGTACCACCACACATATTTCCTGTTTGCCCATTGACTAAAATGCTGAAAATTGCAGTTTATTCAAGAAAAGCTTCCATCCATATCAAATGCAATTCTGACAATAATTAAGGTATGCAGTCTGTGAGTATTAACTAGTACTAGCATCTGTTTAAAAAATCCATGAAAACTGACTGGCAAGAATATTGACCTACATCAAATTGTAGGTTTGGACATCTGTTTAATAAAATAAAAAATTTAAAGCAGTCCCACAACTACTTATTTCAACTGTTCAGATAATTTTTTTCCTAAATCACTTGGTTTTGCTGATTTGTTAGCATTCTGTATTTAGATCTTGTTACATGTCTTTTTTTCTAATGTCACCTCCCTGCCACTGTATAATTTTCCCTCTAAAGCCCTATTAAAATGAGTTGTCAGCTGTATAGCTAGTCAGTTGTTTGCTATTCATCTTTACCTTATTATTCAAAACTGCAAAGATTACACAGTTTTGACTGTTATTTACTTGAGGGTGGGCTTTTTGTGTTTGTTTTTGCTCTGTAGGCTAATTCAGCCTCAATAAAATATATTTATTCATCAGAAAAAGTATAGCCTTTCAGCATTTTAAAATCACTCCTCTCATTTTGTACAATTTCAAAGAAGTCCAGGTAATTCTGTAAATGCAATTCGATCTAACTAAGGCTATTTCTTCTTTAATACTCTGTTACACAGGTATATATGAGGCTGACAGAATATTTGCTTGTATTTTCTAAAGAAAATCTAAAATTGATAGAGCAGTCAAAAAATAAAGAAAGAAATCAACGAAAATCCACATTAAATTTTTCTAGTAGAGAGAAGTTTGTGACTAAGTGCCTTCCAAGCTAAGTAAAGACAATTTCTCTGTTCATAAGAACATCTAACATTTGTAAGGCTATGAAGATGTTGCATCTTCTATGTGAAAAAGACATATGACAGTCAAAACTACCTCATACTGCTCCTCATAAGGGAAGCCTTAAATTTATCTCAGCACCCACTTCTAGGCAAATGTGTATTGGGGAGCTTCCTTTGATACTATATAAAAAAATACAAATTCAAGTATAGATATTTTAAAATAAATTCTCATCCCTGTCACAATTAGGCTAACCTACAGCACATGTGCTCTGTTTCCTTCACTTTTTTAAAATGTTGACTTGCAAACTGAAGTAGGAAGCACTACAGGAGAATCCTTCCTTTTACCAGGCTAATCGAAAGAACATTTTTTTGTTGTTTAAACTTGAAAAACAGATCTGTAAGACCTAATTTAAAGTAATAAGGATGCTACAATCCAGAAAACTGTACTTATGAAACACCCTGACTTTTCAGTGAGTTACAGAACATCATGTGGTATATGAAAGCTGCCAGTAGAAGAGTAGTAGAGAGAAACAGAAACAGAAAACAGGGACAAGGTCAAGTCTGGAATATTTCAGAGACTGAACAAATGACAGATGAGTGTGATAGAGGCATGGAGGAAGAGATTCCTGGAAACATACTTTATAATTAGAATATGAGTCCTGAGCATCTATCTGGTGGACAATCTTCAACTCTAGTTAGGTTGAGAGATTAAATAACTTTGTGTGTTTTTTCAAAATAATGGCTAGGTCACCACAATTTCTTATATTCAAATCAACATTTGGCATAATGTCAGTAGTTGGCTATTCATGACTTCTTTTGTTATTCCATCTAGTCAAAAGTCAGAAAACTGGGCACAACATATCTTGAAAATAGGAAAGAAAAGGTATTAGATATTCATAATTTCTCTGCAGGCTGTTACATAATTGCTGTGTTCGTTTCCATCAAATGCCAGTGCAGAGACCTGGGTAACCATACTTTGCATCATTTAGGCTCATCTGTTAGAGTTGAAAAGGATAAGGTTCTTTGGATTCAGGAGAATATAATCTATAATTAGCATTTCAATTTTTTAGAATTACTAATGGGGAAGCAAGCCAGTCTTTTTCCATATAAAAACCTGATAGGGGAAATTGTTCTTTTTTTCACTCATTTGTGGTATAGACTGCCACCATTTCAAGTTAAAATTGTGTGATATGAAAAGGCAAAGCCAAACATACCAAACCAAAGATTTATATTTTATAACACTGAAGACAGAAAAAAGAGATAAAATTGAAAATTGACGAACAGAAGATTTTCAGATAGACCTAAAAAAACAGTTTGAAAGAAACTTACAAATGTGATGACAATACAACTCGGGAAGGCTCAAAAACCACTAACTTAATGAAGATGCATTGATTACTACCTAAGCAGCTGCTGAGCTTTGTCTGTAGGCTTTCCACCTACCATAATGTAATCGATGTTATACACACTCCTTCAGTGCAGAATTCAACAGGTCGGACCACTTCAGCTTGGATCCCCAGGGAAGCCACTCTCAGAGGCAACAACAGGCGCTCCAGAGACAACAACTGCAATTGCAAAGATACACACAGTAGTTAGAGCAGGATTATTAATTAAGATGTTTACTTCCTGAGGTATTACCAAATGGTATGCTACAACAGGCATGAACATGCTCTTCTGAGAGCCTAAGCCAACAAGAGCCATTTAACTGCAATTGGAATATGACAGAGCCCAAGCTAATAAACCTTGGCCTGTAGCACAGTATATTATTTTAGGAATGGTGCTATGGAAAGTGGCATGGATTGTATTGGTTGAGAGTGCAAAAGAACAAGATTATTTGCTAGCTAAAACCTACACAGACAGTGTCACAATTTCAGCACAGAGTTTAGGTTGCTCAGGCAGTTCAGTTGTTTATTTCTAAATTGAATATTTTATACAAGAAAAGCCAGAGCCCCAGCTAAGGACAAGATGAGTTACTGTGTTTGCATACAGAAGTTATGATATCTGCTATATAATAATTTATAATCAATCCCATGAAATCCTAATTTAATTTCTTTTTATCTATCATTAAAAATAATGTTGAAAACTGGGAAGAAGTGAGATTGCAAAGAGGTTTAACTGCTCTTTCTCTCTTTGGAAAAAATTGAGATCCCCACAAAACTACAAAAAACGAAAAAATGCTACTTTGCTAGAATTATATGTTTTAAGATGGACTTGCCATTAATGGATAACACAGAAACACAGCATCACAGAACAGGTAAAGCTTGAAGGGACCACAGTGCATCATCTGATCTGACCTCCCTGCTCAAGCAGGATCATCCTAGAATACACAGCACAGGATTGCATCCAGATGGTCCTTGAATATCTCCAATGAGGGAGACTACACCACCTCTCTGGACAATATTCAGGTGGAACTTCCTGCGCATCAGTTTCTGCCCATTGTCTCTTGTCTTACTGCTCCATCCTCTGACATTGTGCCTTTAGATATTTATGCACATTGCTGAGGGCCCCTCTCAGCTGTCTCTTCTGAAATCTGGAAAGGCCCAGCTTCCTCAGCCCTTCCTCATCAGAGAGATGCTCCAGTCCTTTAATCATCTATATTATCCTCTACTGGGCCTGCTTCAGGAGCTCCATGTCTCTCTTGGACTGAGGAGCCCAGAACTGGACACAGCACTTCATATCTATATATTCTTAGAATATACATCCTATTCTCAGAGACAGTATTACGACTGTTAAAAGACTTCTTACTTTGGAGGATAATACCATTGCTGTGGAGCCTCAGCTCCACATCATCCATTGCTGTGGATCTCAAAGGCAGGTGCAAGGTGAAAGGAACTGAGATGCTGGAGGATGCAAAATCAGGTTCCATGGAGAATCCCTTATTCTGTTCTTAACAAATAAATGAGTACCAGTACACAATAACATTTTTCAGACAGTGGCCTTATTTTAAAAGTGTCTTGGACTAAAACATTTATTGTGTTTAGTGAGTGAAACAGAAAATGATATGTTGGTATTCACATTATGAGTTAGGACTGCCTTCTAACAGAAAGGAAAAAGATGTGTTTGAAAATACAAGGCAAGTAAAATTTTGGATGAATCTGATTCTTCACCTGCAATTCAGTTACAGACTGTAATTTTGGCCTGCCCTGGACCTTTGTAAGGCCATCAAAGAGTGAAGCAGAGTTAGAGTTCTAGAACAACAAATAATATTTGGCAAAATATTTAGAAGACCCTGTCGTGTTTTTCTACGTATGACATAAATAAAGGGATACCCGCCTTGGCCCCCAAAATAATGTTATGTAGTCTGAAAAAAAGTTTTAAATCCCCAAATCTAAGCAGGCAAAAACTGGTATATTGACCAAGGATAAGTGGGACCATACTAATCAATTTGACAGTCAACACCCAAAATAAAGCTACGGAAGCCAGAACTTCTCCAAGAACCCTGAAACCTTATTTTTCCAAATGTAAGTTTGCTAGAAAACAGATGATTTGAAACTCCATTCTTCAAGACATTATATATCATAGCAGCAGTGTATAATGCCCACACCAATGACAGTGACTTCAGGTACTAAGGTCTGAGATGAGAGATAAAATCACTCATTCCAGTCCAAAAGGAAAAATATCAGTAGCAAAATATCATTAGAGAAATTATGTGGTGTCATTTATATTTTGCTCAATCAAATTATATTTTGGCATCAGCCAAGAACCAAGCAGTCATATTTAATAGAAACCTGGATGCAGTGAGCCTGTAATACTTAAAACTGATGCCAGAGAAAAAAAAGAATTGCAGAAGTACAAAAAAAGCAAGTAATGACAAACAGAATGATCAATACAGTACAGTATCTGAAGTATTTTCCCATTCAGAAAAAATGTATTATATATCTAGCAGGGGAAAACAACAATAACAGCTTGTAATGCAGTCCTGAAAATTTGGTGGACACAAACTGAGGCAAGCTTCATCTTAGCATCCTGCAAAAATGAAGAAAAGGGGTAATATGAACCTGCCAATTTGTATAAGAATACCTTAAGTGAGAACACTAGACCTAGCATCACTACCAAAGCAAAGAGATCCCATAATTTATCAAAAGTAATGTCTGTGCCTGAGGGGGAATCCATAGATCCAAGACACCGAGATGTCACATATACATCAAAAGTATCTGATACATTTCATGGAGCACTCTGCCTTCTAACAGAGTACTTGCCTTAACCACAACACATAATATGCCATATTATTTGTGCTTAGCAGAGCCTGAAACTCTAGTAAATCAGGACGGTATCACCAGCAGAGCTGCGTCCATAATAATCCTCATAAACTGCTGGTAAGTGCCGTTTCTCACTTTGTAGCTTTCCTGTAACTAACAGCAGTGCCTCATAAAAATATGACTTTGAAAATCCCATTGTGCTAGTACAGGGGTTTGATATGCTGTTTCTTGTGATATCTAGACTAAAATAGTTTGTTCTGGTTCTGTGTTCATCTTCCCTGACAGCTGGGGAAATGTCCTCATGTTTTTTCCTCCTGAGACATGGCTATTCCGAGAATGGGAACTTCTTCATTAAGAAATCTTAATTTTACTTCCCTCTTAACAGTTGTCTTCTCAGTTTCTTACCCTCTGTGTGGCTCTTTTATGAGGTGCAACCAACTATGAGAAAAGGGGTGCCATCAACATCATTCTGGCTAGTCAGAAGGAGTCAGATGTGGGTCTGTTCATCCTTATAGAGAGCAGATGTGTTTTGGGTTATAACTCCTTGCTCAGCAGTGGAGAGAAAGGTTGCAGCCTTAAAATGTGTAAAGGAACAGTTTGTCTAATATCTAGCTTGTTTTTCATGGATGTGATGTATTGAAAGAATTTTCCTTATTCTCTAGGGAAACGGACTACCAGCTGCAGTGCATAATTAATATTAAACTGAATCTCAAATGAGGTCATGATAATAAATATCATAAACATCTTAAAGTGCATTTGATGGTCTCCTTCAACATCTGTAGTTCCAACATCTGTAGTATTTGTGGCAGACATCACTTTATTGAACAGGAAAAGATTAATATTTTTGCTAATAAAAAAATGGTCTAGATTTTCTCAATTTGTATCTTTTCTTTTCCCCATGCCTACATTAATTCTCCTAATCTCCTAAAAGTCTGCTATTCAGATCCTTTTTGCTAAGGCCTAGTTTCCTCCTAAGAAGGCCTTATGGAGGGAGAGGGGGTAAAAGACCATGATACAAGGCAGACACTGTTTTGCAGTAGGATTTCTTAGATTTTGGCATAAAAATTTCTCCGCAGTAAATGTATGTTTTTCATCAGACCTTGCTTTACCACGTGGCCTAATCTTCTTGATATTTTGCCCAACATATTATGAGCTCAAACTACTATTTCTTTCCTTTGTACAAGCCAGTAATATAAATGCTAGAGCAAATGGTATAAATCCCAGTGGAACACACATATCTATTTTCATTTGGGTTATTGGTTGCCAATGGGAATAAACAGATTTTTGTCTTTTAAGAGTTCATTAGCTTCTAAGGGAAAAAAAAGGGGCAATACAATACTCCTTTTCTAACCTTGTAAATCTGTTGGGAATCAAACTCAAAACTTCATTTAGTTTTTTTGGGAGTGTCTGCTGACCTTGGCTTTGACAAACCTTGTAAGCTGTACTTCAGCCCACACAGCTTTAGATGCTCACAGTTAACTTAGAAGATATCCATTACTGCTTGTGTCCAAGCTGAAAAAGGGTGTTGGTTTAGAAAACAACTGCCTGAGCTACCATGACGAACTCTTCTATTAGATCATCCCTATTGCCAGTTTTTTCCTTCTGTTTGAATACCAACCTTTTCCTCAAGGTTGGCAAAGGGAGTATTAGCTTTCCTGGACAGTGTAAAGAACCCATCAATATTCCCTGAAAATCCTATACCTGTATAGAAGTGCAGTGTGTGCAGGATGTGTGAATCCCCAGCTACCAGTCCCACTCTCTGTTTGTTAAAAAATTAAATATAGGAAACTAGCAAGATATATGGAGCCAATGCTATGATTCTTACTTGATTTGAATTGCTAACAACATTGAAAGGATGACTGTTCAAGAAAATACCAGTATGTCTACTGGTTTTGTTTTCCTGTTGTCATCCTGCTGGTGGTCTTGATTCCAGGCTCAATTTCTAGAGGGAATTCTAAAGAACCACTTTCAATCATAGGTACTTCACAATAAAAATAAAAAAAAATTATTACGTGGAAAAAGAGTCTGTGGATAAAGAGTAGATAGAAAAGGATGCTAGAATTATTTTTTATTTGGGATCAATTCTTCTTGTTCCAGACCATCTTAAAGTAGTTGTTTTATAATGAAAAATACTGTAGAAAGAATCAAGTTGTTAAATGAAATAATTTTCTACCAAAATGTATGCATGAGAGCTTGGATGCATTGGCATACTAGTTACAATTTTCAGACCTCTAGGGACGAATTCCAGAATAAATTTGTAAAATTGAATAAATAAATGTAATTGCTCTGCTAAATCTAGATATAATATTTTCAAATAGATTTTAAAATTCAGAGGTGATTGAAAATATATTTCAATGTAATTTCAACTGTTAAAATGTAGGCTAAGAAGTAATAACAACACTCTAGTTATTCACAGACCATACAAAGTATTAATTTGATGTAAGAGAACAGTACCAAGAGATATTAATAACAAGTCATGTAAGCCCTTCAATTCTGGTAGGGATTTTTTTGTATATTGTTAGAGCTGATCAGTGGATATAACATCAGGTTTTCTTGAGATACGAAATATCGATAGGTAGAACGACTATTACTGCCCCAAGAAAAGAGTCACAGAAAATTCAACATTCAGATTTCTATCATTACCATCTCTATGTCTTCTGTTTTGTGGCATCTTACACTTGAGTGCCTGCTTCAAAACAACTGTTATTAACATTCAATTACTGAAGATAATAGGGTCTTTCTTTCACTTCAACAACTATTCGTGAGTTTGTGTGAATTTCATGTCCAGCCATTCTCATAGCACAAGCATCGAATGTTTCTTACAAAAAGTCTCACTCTCACTGGGAAAATGACTTGTAACTGGCATTATGTTTTCAGCTTTTTTTTTTTTTTTAATGTAATGCCATTGGCTGTTATTTAAGGGATGTCATTAGTGGACACTAAAGGAACACTTTCATCAGCTTTAGAGAAAAAACAAGGAGAAATTACCTACCATATTTGAACTACTTTTTTTTCTAGCGCTAATATTTTTTTTCTGGAGGTGCAGCGATCTTGAACAGGGCACTTGTACAAGAATATCCCTAAAAACTGTGTATTTAGGGATATCTTCAGGTACTTGCATCTTGCCTGGTCCTGTGTCATGGTTTAACCTGTTGGTAGTCTGGGACATCCCTTTGGTCAGTTGGAGTAATTTTTCCCAGCTAAGTACCCCTCAAAACTCTTGTGCACCACAGACTACTTGCTGGCAGGGCAGTATGAGGAGCAAAAAAGGCCTTTACACTGAATAAGCACTGTTCAGCAATAACTAAAGCATCTAAGTGTTACCAACACTGTTTCCATCACAAATCCAAAACAGCACCAAACAAATTATATGAATAAAACTCTACCCCAGCCCCAGCCAGCTGAGTCTGTCCATAATTTCTCTCACACTTGCAGTTTTAATTAAAAATAATTTATTTTTAAGACATAGTGGTAAAAGTGTAAATTAATACTGGTGATGACATTTTGTATATAGAAACCCATTTTGGGATGGTTTCCAGCTTTAAAAAAATCAAACTAAATAAAAGCAGCAGATGCATCAGCATTTTCACATGAAAATGCATCACATGTCTGTGAAATTCTGAGGCTCCAACCCTGCAGGCAGAACTCATAGGCAATTTCTCTTGAAGTCTAAAGTACTTTTATAATCCATGAATGAATTATTTATAAGTAAGCCTAATCAATGGTAAGAAATTCTCACCTTCTTCATGCAATGAAGAATTTATTTCTTGTGTAATTTCATTTAGTTTATGTAAGCTTGACAACAAAATCCAAGAGAAAATTGTACATTCTGTAGGTATTCTGTAGGTCCTGTGATTATTGCACTGTGACATCATTGTGGTTTATCCCCATCCAGCAAGCAAGCCCCTCACAGCCACTTGGTCACAGGCTGGATCAGAATTGGAAGGGTGAAGGGAAGAAAGCCCATGGGTTGAGATGAAAACAGTTTAATAGGGAAAGCAAATGCTATGCACAAAAGCAAAGCAAAACAAGGAGCTAATCACCCCTTCCCATGGGCAGGCAGGTGTTCAGCCTTCCCCAGACAGCAGGCCACATCACATGCAAGTTACTTGGAAAGACTAACACCATCACTCCAAACATCCCCCCCACCTTCTCCTTCTTCCCCCCATTTCATAAACAGAGCATGATGCCCTATGGTCTGGAATGTCCCTTTGGTCTGCTGGGATGACCTGTCCTGGCTCCTCACAACCTCTCATGCACCTCCAATGTCCTTGCCAGCATGGCAGTACGAAAAACAGAAAAGGTTTTGGCTCTGTGTAAGCCTTGCTCAGCAATAACAAAAACATCTCTGTATTATCAACCCTGTGTTCAGCACAAACCCAAAACAAGCTCCATACCAGCCACCGTGAAGAACATAAACTCTACCCCAGCCAAAATGAATACAGACTGAATTTTTGCATAGCCATGGCAGAAGTAATGCACCTTGGTTGTACTCTTAGAAAAACAAAACTAAAATTTGAACTCGTTAATGTCCAGCTGGGTCATATTCTCCTGCTTTTCAGGCTGCATCAGGATTCATTAAACATAAATTGCATTACAATCTCTGCCACCTTTTCAGCAGCTGCTGCTGCTGCGGCTTTTTCTGCGGGGTTTTCTGGCATTTCTAATGCCAAGCCCGAACTGCTGGGCCCAACAGCATCTATTAAATCTGGTTTCTCTCTGCACACACTGTATCTTATTGAATATTAGGGTGTTGGATTACCTGGAAGTTGTGGTGTAATGTAACATATTTTCAGGTACAGTTAAGACCTTTAATGTTCAGTTTAAGATCAGACACAGACACCACCTGTTAACTAGTGGTACATTATAAGCGCACTAATCTCACTCGTCTTAAGGTTTCACAGACCTTACCTAAATTATCAACCATGAGATATCTTCAACCTTTCTGAGGATTTTTATAGCATTCTGCTGTTGATTTGTGGTGCAATTTACCTCCATGCATGACATATACCATGGGTGGAATCCCAGTGAAATGAAATAACAGATGGACTTCCTCCAGTAGGTTACTGGACATATTTATTTTAGAACTTTTCCATTTCCTACTTAACTAAATATCCAAATTTTATTTTAAATTAAATACCTAAGTAATTTAATTCAGCTGAGTAAAATACTTCTACTTGAACAGATCAAATGTGAATAAACTTACTACCCTGGGAAATTGTAGCACTTATATGAACACCAAATCCTCTGAACAGCTTAAAAAATTCATAGTTTCTGTAGCAATGAAGTAGCAATTAAGGTAATTATTAAGGTTGTTATGGACCATGCTTTTTATCATGCCTTTCTCTGGATAGTGCTTTTCATACAGGACTGCTGGCTGTAACAACAGTGTAGTATACAGAATCCATATTATATATTAAGTCCAACTAGAAATCACCAAAATACATACTGATTAAGGATTTTCTCATTATTATAAGGATTTTCTCAAGTGGGCCACTTCCTGATCCAGGCTGCCTATAAATAGCTCAGAAAGAAAATTCTTTTGCTGCCTATTAAGAGGCTGGTAAACCACTCTTATCACAGTTGTAGCTGCAATACTACCCAATAATCCTTTCCAAGACTTAGCATAGCAATGTCCTGAAGTATCACAGGAGATAAACAGAGTGTCAGTGACAAAGATGCTGGTAAAGACTGTCCAATGCCATGAGTGCTCAAGAAAAATTATATTAGTTTTTCATGACATCTGTAACATCTCAGTCAGTGACTAGCTCCAAGTAATTGTCTACTCTTGGGGCTGGTTGAGTGTTTCATGATGAGGGGTTTTTGTTATACTTGGATAAACATACTAAAACTCAGAATTGACTTTTGGCTTGCAAACTAAAAGCTGGCCTCAGAAAGGGCAAATGTTTTTTTGGCTTGAGTTTTGGTCAATAGTACCCCTTGGTGAGACTCTAGAAGCACTTGGGGAGTTTCAAACTGATAAATAAGCCAAACATACAAGTTACTTTTGATCAATGAGATTACAGGGAGAAAGCAAGATATCACTTCATTTGTTCTCAATTCTTTGTGCACTGACAAATTTTTTTGTTTATCAACTTGCTATCAAACATTCATTCTATGACAACACATACTCAGAACAAAAAAAATATAAACTTTTTTTCTCGTGTTTTGTGTTCTGTGGCAAATACTGCGCCTATGCCAATGATCGCTTGCTACCTCACAGTAAATGGGAATAGAATGAAAACCCTAGCCATTGATTTTAATTGAACAAAAGGGATTAGAATCATAGTCTAACATGCAAAGATAAATCTAACTTGCATTAATTTAATTAAATTATTTGTAGACTAAGAATAATCTCCTGGGTCTTGCACTCCTGTTTTCAAGACAGTTTGTCATGGCAATAAAACAGTGGTGTCTGTATCTATTACTCAGCTTTGTATTGTAATTTACTAGATACGACAACAATAGTCAGCGTGTCTTTTTTTGTAAGGGCATGTCTGCAAACAAGTTTGTGGGGCATAAAAATAAGCAGAATTAGCCTTGCAAAACTCATCAGAAGAGCTAATGGCTTTGTCCTACCTTCTATTCTACCAGGGAGTTTTAACTGGGGATTCAGACCCAGAGCTTTCAACTGAGAGGACTTACTAAGACCTACCCGAAGTATTGTATTTGGGGGTGTGCCTGGGTAAAAATATTCATGCTCTCAGTGGATTTTAAATTGTTCCTGGTCTTCTTGTTTTTGTTGAACATGATCTAACAGAAGCTTCAAATATATATCCAGAACAAAATTGAGTTCACTATAACTTTTATGGCACAAATTCAAAAAGTTGTTATGATTGAAGGGAAAAAATGGCAATTCAGGCAAATATCTTTCTGTGCAATTAAGCCATGTCTCTAGATTGCTCCTGGGACCTCAGAGCTAGAAACCTCTGTTTGTACTGAGAATAAACCTTATATTTTGGTATGCCTCTTTTCAGACTATGAACAAACACATGCTTACTACACTTTCGCTATTGTTGATTAGATGAAAATTGAATCTTTCTAAACACATCTTCTTGTCACCTGAAGTTGAAAAACATGAGCTTTCATTGCCACCAAACAGAACACAAAACCACTGCATGAAGCAAAACAACTTTGGTATGCAAAATCAAGGTAATAAATCTCCAAGATAAAATAAATCCAACTTTCTCTCACATGAATCAGTTTTGTAAAGATACCAGTAAGTTCCAGAATTCAGATAGACATTGGTATATGAAAATGGCTGATCTAGGTGCAACGCATTCTTGTCACTTGCTGTTGTAAAACTAAGCTTTTTAATTTCAGAAAACTGTGGAGAAATCTGATGCAATATTAGCTTCCAGGTGATAGCAGTGAATGAAAAGAATGATACCTTCATGTAAAGGGGTACAGAAGGTTTTCCAGGACAGAAATACAATTAATTGGTCACTGAGATAACATATAAAGTCTGTTTCATAAAATCATAGTGTCATAGAATCATAGTAATAGAACCACAGAATGGCATGGGTTGGAAGGGAGCTTACAATCATCCATTTTCAACCCTCTGCCATTGACCCACTGTATATAAAAAAGCAAATAAATAAATAAATTGCTCAGAAGACACTATGTCACGTAAATCTTGCTAGATGTCCATGTACATAAAAGTTTGGAACCACAATGTGGGCACAAAACCAACCTTGTTCAGAGTCTCAGCCTCAGAACTTTCTGTTTTTTCGTTTAATCAAACTTTTTTTCTCCCTCTTTCATTCAGTACCACTTTCCTAATTTCTGTCCCTTGAATTGCCTGGGCTTCTGGATAGTGAACATCAGTGCTTGATCCCACAGCTCAACAGCTACTGAAGCTAATGAAAAAGTCTACCATCTGCATAGCTAAATAGAAGTAATCTTTACTGCCAGAGGGCTAGCAATAGTTTTCATTCTATCTGCTGTTTTATTTCCAGCTATTACTAAGAATCTAATTTTCTATTTTAGTTCTGTGGCTTCCAGACTCTTAAATTAGTTTTGATTTTGGGTTTGCCTTTGTTTTTTTTGCTGTGGTTTAATCTTTGAAAATTCCATTAGACTCGACAGCTTCCTTAAGTTCCATAAGTTGCATTGTCCCTGAAAGAACAAATACTCTATTGTTTTTTCTGATACATTGATTTTCCACAGTTTTTAAAGATACTCTTTGGCTATTTTGTTTTTTTTTTCTCAACATTATGCATACTCTCCCTGTCTTTTTTAGAAACTCCCATGTGGAGCTGAGTGACTCAGTAGTTTGATGTCATTATGGGGGGCTTTTAGCAGTCTCTTGTAAGTAACCTACCCGTAGCACAAAGATTTATTGTTTTCTTTTGTATTTTTTCTTTCCTCCAGACTGTTGTACTTGTCCATATTTTGTAGAGTAAGAGAGAGTTACTGTGATCTTACTCCATTACCATTCAATGTCATGTTCTCATTCAATTAATTCAGACATCTACCATAAAAACAGTGAATTGTTTCTGACTGTCACCTGCTCCAGCACTTTTACTTTCGCATACAGCTATAAGTTTGTACCTGTTCCTAGATTTTCACACTGAAACTACACAATTTATTTTTGCTATTGAATACACACCCAGAATGTATCCATATGTTTTGCAGGCTGTAGCTCTACCTGTGAACCAAAGAGATTAAAGGACCGCAATAACAAATTCTGTCTTAAATGCTTCCTTTAATCCCTTTGGTGATGGACATTGCAATGGAGAGCAGGAAGGTTGTTCTGAGTAGTTTCTGTGGAGAAGTGCAAAGGAGAAATGAAACTGCTCTGTAGCCTAACTAAGCCACGGCTGAGACCAGTCCCACTTCCTTTCACTGTGAGGGGAAGACACAGAAAGTTAGAAAGACACAGAGGAAAATGTAAATGCATGAGAACAAAAGGATGGTGATGATGTTAAGTTTTATAACCATTGCTAGAGATCCTGAGAACCTGACCCCTCCAGCAAACCTTTTGCTTCCCTCCAGACTGTGGCTCATGAAAATATGCCTGCACTCTGTTGGCACATTTATTTTCTATTCTTGATTGCATAATCCTGTGGTTGGGAAAACCAAAATCATAGATGCCAATGAAATTCAGTTTGAGTTCCTTTCACGTGAGTGTCATTAACTATTCCCAAAAAAGGTAACGCTAGTATTAACTATAACATTTTTGCTGGTGGATATTTGGTGGGATTTTTATACTTGCCTGCAGTTAGACTGGATAAGGTGAGATCATTAGAGAAACAGGTGAATACCGTTTTTGGTACTAAATTTTTTGCTCTCTGTGGAACTATTACACTCTCTTTATTTAAAAATTCTAGTCTACAGTCTCATCTTTTCAGAAATTAATACTATTTATTTGTTGCCTATTAATCAGAGAGAGATTTACTAAAAATATAGTACCTGCCATTTCTGTGAGCAATTGAAATTGAAGGCCATTTGGAAGAATCAGGACTTCAAGATATCACAGGTCAATGAAAGACCCATGTGGATAGCCATCACTCTAGCTTATGATTACAGAATCTGCTGAGGAGATTCACCATAATATTTCCTAATGCTGAATCTGAAAACTATAGGAAATCATACATAGGCAGAGAACATTCTGAAATACAAATTATGGACGTTTATATACAGTTAATTCCAGCTAACACCTAGAATCACTCAGAGTTACTAGGAAGCCCTAGTTACAGATCTTAATTTGACTGTAGCAGTAAAATAGGGGAAATCAAAGAGTGCTCTGTGTGCTACATTTCTTCCCATCACACTCTTGATTTTACTGGTCTTTTGAATATATTAAAATCTACCATATTTCCATGTATCTTTACTTTTGTATAGTATTTATTCTAGAAGAAGAAATGGTATATTGTCCTGGAATACAATGTACCAATACTGACTTACATCACTTAGTCATTTTGGAACACATTTCCTATGAAATAATACAAGATAAGTACATTACATAGTTATTTCTTATGCTTACAAAGGATTTAAAGTCATGAGACTTTTCTTGTCTGGGATCAGGACCAAACTCGACGTCAACAAGTTTCCATAAGGGTTGCTGGATGCCTTCTTGTACATCCTAAATACTCGTGCTTTTTAAAATCCAAGGAAACAAAATATTTTAAAAAAAATTTCCTTTGAATGTGCTGTTGAAGAAAAGCATGAGAAAACGCTGAAAAGAAACTGAACTGTGGTGAAAGAGCCTCCTGTTGAACAAATCGTTCATCAAGTCCAACAGTAGTAGAAAGTAAATGAAAACGTGACCTAAATCAGCAGCAGAAAAAAGCATAGATGTTCAGGCTGTAAGAAATGCTTCTGTCAGATTTTTGGCATAGTTTTGCCCCTATATTATATGTCTAAAATACTGTAGATATGTTCTCAAAATAACAATAATAATAAAAAAAATGTACTAGACATTAAAGCCGTTCTTGAAGAAGCAATAGAAGTTTAATAGAAACCATCTGTTAAGATGCTTAGACTCAAGAGGCCATTTTCTCAGCTGGTTATTTTGATCTTTTTCTGTGATATTTTTAACGACATATTCTTTGCAAAAATACTCTATTTAAATAATTTCTGTATTAGAATTTCTGTATTTTCCCATTTTAAGGGGGAAAAATTTGATCATGCTGTCCTTTCATTTACCTACAACTGCTTATTCATATGCTTTCTCATTCATTGGAACAAGCTCTTCCTGGAACCATTTGATATGTTGTATTCAATGAAGTTTTATAGTACAATTTACTTGTAAGTACAGCGTAGGAAGCTGAAGCCTGTCACTAATATATTGTAATAGTCAGGGTTTTTCCTCTAATTTTTAACACTTAGCTCTATCTTCTGCTCAGTAATATGTATATGGGAGGGAGATCCAGACAGTAATGAGATAAACTAAAAGCAAAAGCACTAACAAGGAAATTTCTTTTTTCTGTTTCTGAGAAAAAAAAAAGATGTCTTAAAGCGCTTTTTTAGTTTGTACTTTCTCTCATTTAGGGGGCATCTCTGTGCATAGCACTGCAGTGTAGCATACAGTCCTCTGAAACAAGCCTTAACTAGCTCTGCTAGCAGCACAGTTTAGTGGATGGAATATTTAGCGTGGTAAAATGTCAGAACATTTTCTTGCCTCATGCAGGTTTTCTAGTGAGGCTGCTTCACACAAGAGAATTTAGTGCTGCCTTGACTGCTAGCAAAGCCAGGGCCTGTTAATGCAAAGCAGACGCTGAGAGGTTGCTGCAGTACAGCTGTATGGAGGCAGCAAATTGAACAGTGGATAAGAAGTAGACTTTCCAAGGAATGAGCAGAAGAAATGCACCAAGACAATTTGACTCTAATTGATGTGCCTGAACAAGAAAAGGAGTTGAATTCTTGACCAGCTTAAAGCATATGAGTAAAAATCATAACTTTGTCAGAGCTTATATGCTTTGTCTGGCTCTACCCTGAAAGCAATGAATGTTTTGCCTAACACAATATCAGGCTTTTCACTGCATTTCTTGTGCAAAAGTATGTTCTCTATTTACATTTAGGCTCGAAAATAGAAAAGAAAGCTTGTATCTCTTTATAAAACACTATCTGCATTCTTGAATCCATAACAGAGCTACCATTTTAAGACACAACTGTTAAGAGCAGACTCTAATTTGATTGAAAAAATAATTTTGAAAGCAAAGCCTAATGCTTTACAGATCATTACAACCTAGATGTTGTGCTCAAGACAACATGCAACATTATTATGGTACTTCAAGTTCAAGTTAATTTATCAAAATCCTGTGTAGTGATATGGGAATTACATATACCAGCCACCACAACAGGGTCCAACACCGGGCTTCCACTGAATCAATAAGCTGGAAGCTGTTTTTATTAACAAGCTGAGTTGTTGAAGCTCAAGCTGGATGCTTCTGATGATGGACTTCAAGCAAAGAAATTTCTGGGCAATTATGCTTTTAGCATCTAAGTTCCCTGTCTCCTCCTCAAGGGATAGGTTGGGATTCAAGATCTCCTTGATCTNGTTTTGTTTTTTTTGTTTGTTTTTACTAAGAGGCCATTAAGTGGTCATCATCTTATATGATACCGCATCCTGCTAAGTCTGCTTTGGCTGATCCTGTGGTTTGCTGTTTGGCATGTTGAAATCTGGTTGCTGTGGATCATATGCCGTGATGTACAGGCTCTCTCTGCTCTAGCTATTACTACTGTTTAAGCTGCCAGCTCCAAGTTTTGACTAACTTTATCTACAGCAGTAGGTAGACTGCAAATTCTTTTAAGTTCACTTAAGTAAATATGTAGCTGCAGAGCTCCCTCTAGCAGAGTTCAGTTATTCTCAGTCATTTTATCCAGCTTGTCCTCTGAAGTGGTTCTACGATTGCTTTTCTCCCTGTTTTCTTAAAACACGTTGCTTCACACAGATGCTTTCTCAGAAGTTAAGGCTAGATATTCTGGAGACCAAAGATATTTTGAAAGATATTTATACAATGCAGGAACATGATTTTCATTCCAGACATAAAGGTTAAGAAAAAACACTCCTATCTTGAAAAGATACCTGAAAAGAACTTCAAAATATGCAGTCACTTGTGAACATGTCAAGTGTGCTTAAAAAAATATAACTGTGTTACTACCAAAAAAACCAGATCATTCTTTTTCAGTGTGTGTAAAATTGGAAATGCTTCTTAAGAATTTTGTAATTAATAAATTGGGAAGGTGTCTCAACTAAAGGTAACTGAGTTCAATACTTCTATGAAACTTGCTCTTATTCAAAATAGATTTAATTGAATTTTCACTTTTTACTAAATTAAAAATGCATTTATTGCACTGGGAAACTCTACTGCAACATTCCTTAACTGACGGCATTTGCTTTCTTAAAGGGGGTTTTTACTCACCCTCATTATTCATATGCCCTTTATGATTTGTATTGATTAAAATATATTTTATATGATGCAGTATGTTTTCTTACAATGATCATTTGCTTGCTGCTTTACTTATTTTTCTTAATCATATAAATTAAATAAATATCTAACGAAACCTTTTCTTGAAGACATAGGAAAAAATCAAGCAAAAATTAACAGGGTAATAAAAGATACCAACTTCAACCAATGTCACCCTGAAGCTTTGAGGAACAGAAAACGACCAATCTCTTTAATATATAACTGTCTCCACTGAGCTATTAAAACACATAATTTATATCTGAATACTCAGTGAAACAAAAGGAGATAATTCTTTTCAAGGTCAAGCCCCAAGACACCTAGAACTTTATTATCTACTGCTGATCTTCTATGATGGGCATATCTATTTGCCTAGAAAAAAATGACAGCAATTATTATTCTTAAATTAGACAAACCACTGATGGATATTAGGAATATAAACAATGCAACCTACTGATTGATGTTAGGAATTTTAAATTAATAATTTGAAAGTTGGAAGTGAGAATAATTTCTCTAAAGAGAAACTTTTCCTTTGAAAAGAACATGTGGAAAAAAAAAAAAGAACATTTGACATAATGTCCTAAATGCCTTAAAATAGCCAGAACTTTTGCAAAGCTCTGTAGTTTACTAAGGCAGGGGCAAAACTTCAGCCACCCTCAAGCTGAAAGCTGATATGCTAGAGACACCACGGGAACCTTGCAGTACTCAAAACTATTAGAGGAAAAGGATGTGTCTCACTTTTTTCCTTTTCTTCCTTCCTTTTTTTTTTCTTTATATTTTTAGCTGTCTCCTCATTCATTTATCACTTTTGCTTCTATTTGTGAATTACACTTCTTATCAGAATCTCCACTTGATTTTGTGTAGTGGAAAGTATTTATAAAAAGAAGTGTAAGTTGGGAAAAATTATGACGTGTTAAGATGGGCCAGATGACACTCCACTGTCAGCCACATTTAAACTGCACATTTGTGCTTTACTTGTTCAACAAGTGCAGCTGACCTCCTGTGGACTAAGTACTAAACAGTTTAGTGCAATATGTTCTGCAGTGCCTAAAAGCAGGGGAAGATTTTGCCCTCTAAGTAATTCCCTCTTCTGAATGAAGCAGTGGTCATTCTCACTAGCTTTTTATTGGCCAAAATGGAGAAGAGGAGGAACAACTTGTTCATTCAGGGCATTTCTACTACTGAGATAGCCATTTCACAGGTCAGGAGGGACAGTTATAGGTTGAGCTTGTTATTTGGCCAGTTTCCACATAATTTCTTCCAAACAAACTATATCCTTGTTTGCTTTTGCTGCGCCGCTTTCTCTTGCTCTCTAGAAGTCATATTAAAAGAGAATAAAAACTATATGGTCCTCCTAGCTTGTGAAACTACATATGCTCCTTGAGGCACTCTAACCTTCATGACCTCAAGTCACGAAGGAATCAAAACTGGTCTACCTTCTTATAAAGATCAAGCAGAAAATAGGCAGTAACAATGATGCTTTTACATAGATTGTGAAATACAAGCAATAGCTATCATGGGGTAAATGCAGCATAAACAACTATATTCATCTTCCTTGTCAGAACTAAGCTAAATCTGAACAACCAATGGTTTAAAGCTGAATTTAGGATTTTGATTAAATAGTTCTACCTGTGTAAGTTTTTGCCTTCACAGCCCCCAGCCTGAACTAGTAAAAGGCTTTCTGTGCTAGAACAATTGGTTACAAAGCAGGTAGCTACTTAACCAGGCAAATGACCCCTCTTAGCACCTCGCAGATTGCATTTTAAAGCCTCCATCTCTCCGACCACATCCAGGTTTCTTCACTACTTCGCAAAAATTATTTATTTGGCTCCTTTTTGAATTTGAAATAGTTTTCCAGAGGAGATGTCTTTATTTCCAAAGATCAAAGGAAGACTTTCTTCTAATATGTGCAGACTGATGAATGAGGGGATAAGTAAAGTACAAAGAAATCCTGCTACATTTAGAATGAAACAGGAGGTGCTGCTTTGGCACCAAAGTGCAAATACCAAACACAGGTTTCCTGAAGCAAAAAAAAAACCCCACCAACATTCTCTGATCTGTATTCTGCAAGTATTTACCTTTTCCAGATAACTGCTATGTGTTAAAGTATATTCTTTTTTTTCCTTTTGGCAGCAGAGGCAGGTTAGGTTTTGTTTAACATATGCTGTTTTCCCTTTAAACCCATCTTCTGAGTGTATTTATGAAAAATTTGTACAAAAGGTTTGTGCAAAAGATTAAACCAATTTCATTTTCTCTGAAAAACTGTCACACTGACAGAGATCTTGTTAAATCAGCCATCCCTAATAATATGCTTCTAGAGCCTGCTCCTCTCCTTTCCTTCACATCAAAATTAAGGTAAGAGATGGGAGGGGAAAAGTGCAAATGATCTTACTTCCTTATGAAATCAGTGAATTTATAATAACTTGGGTTGATATTATCTTACCCAGCATAAATATTAAAATAACTGGATCTGCTATCTAGGACACCAGCTTGGAAGTGAGAGATCATAGAATCATGGACATAACTTGAAACTTAACTTGTGTAGCTTTTAACAGATGATTAGTTTGAGTCTATCTGTTTTTTTCACCAAAACTTAACATGAAAATATGCTTTTGTATCTTTCAGTCATGTAAGTAAATTTAAACTGTAAAAAGGCTATGATAGTAGGACCTTTAAAAGTAGGGTTATATACAACATAAGTGGATCAGTAATAAACAATTACTTTGATGTTCTATCAGAAATATTTCTACTCATAGGAAAACTCTTTCATGTATTTCTTATTATCAGAACAACTGCTAGTTGTTTTTAACAGGATAACCATTCCTTCTGGATTTTTCCAGCGATATAGTATCATCTCAGGTGGCATACAGTAGTATTTACTTTGAATACATGGAAATGTGTTTCCTTCATATTGGACATGAATTAGGCTTACATGGGTATTTAGACATGGAGGTAAAATCCTTGGTCTACAAGCTTTTACACTGAGAGAAAATTCAGGAGCAATCAGGGACCAGATTTACATCAGCTGGTTCAGAAAAAGTGTTTATAAGTAATCCCAAAGTTTTCTGACAATACATAGTATTTTACTGGATAACTGAACTTTTTAGATAGTAATGATATATATAGCACATTTAATCTTCAGGGAGGCTCTGGAAACAGAAACTGATGTCTCTTCCACAATGGAGATCTTTGAGCTCTCTGTTGACTTCTTCCTGGTTTTGGCCAGTGACACAATTACCATTTAGTGGCTTGTCAACCTGTTTATTTCTACTGCCTGACCTTGCTTAAATACACCAGTTTTTGCACTTTTATTATTATCTGTCTCAGCATAATGGGAGAGAGAGTGAAGTAGAGATTAAGAATTATTAAGCAAAATTTAGAACATCTCACATGATGCCAGTATTTTTTTTTCCATCTCTGTTCAAGCAAAAGACTTCTAGAGTGTAGCTTGGAAACCCTTTAGCCATATGTTCTTGGCTTTTTGCCTGTTTAACAGAGGTCTTGCACAACTTGTGTTTTATGTGCTGTCACCTTGATTTCTCTATATTTCAGCTGGTCTCCTGGTGCCACTGTTTGCCATTGGCCTGCCTTCAAAGCGAGTGTCTGTGGACAGTACTCATACGGTATGTAACATACCGTATGCTTTGACAACTCATGTGGTCTTAATAGGTTTCCCAGTTACAGAGGCTAAAAGACCAAGGCAGCCTGTTCTGCAGGCTACCACACAGCAGTTCTTATGAATAAATCCTTTAGATAGGAGAAAATAAATCATTTCTACAATGTTTGCTTTTTATCTGGTAGCTATAATGAAGTCTTTCTCTCCTGCGGCAAGAGAAAGTGCAAATAGGATATCCACACTGTCACCTAAATGAGTAATGACTGGGAGACGAGTTAAATTCATTTCTAAGGCTTCATGATATCTTCAGTGCTTGCAGATAGGTAAGAAGCTGAAGGCCGATATCTAGAAATTAGTTATTGTCTTTGTTTAGCTGTTATTGAATGCTTTCTTTAAACCTACATAGAAAGAAAGATGTGTTTCAGAAAGCAAGGCTATTTGTATGCCTCACCTTACAAAACAGCAAGAAAATTACCTTGATGCATGGACTGCTTCCTTTGATTTACTTACAGCTTTTGAAGTGGAATCCCATGATTTTCTCTGTATCCTCTCTTGTTTCACTTGACTTCATTTCCTTAATCAGTTATCAATGACTTCCACACTTGCTTTTCCTGATCCTGGATCCATACTCCTCCCTGTTGTCTTCTTTTTCTCAGAGTGAGTTAGTAGCACAATAAAGATATTGTTACATAATAAAAATTATAACACATCTATACTGAAAAAATGCAGTTTAACTGTCTGAAACTCTAGAATTTATTCAGTTTTTCAAACATCTCTTGAAACCATATTTCATGTCATACCATATTTGCCCGCATTGCCTTCCATATTATCATTCCCAGTCCTATATTCTTCATTATTTTTTCAAGTTTATAGCCTTCTGAGTTATGCTGATTCCTTGACCGAAAAAGTAGGGGGTTTGATTTTTTTTTTTAACAGAAGAGAAAATGCTGTAAATATATTATGATGGTAATACCACTTGGTATCTAAACTGTATAGGGAAGAAATGGAAAGTATTTAAACTCACTTGACATGATTGGTCCATTTTCTGCATAAAACCTGAATAAATTCTGAAACAGGCTGCCTTACTAGTAGGGCTGGGATAACTGGCTTATTGAATATTTTCAACTTACTAATTCAAACATAGCAGACATCTACCCAACATTCACTAATAAAATAATGTAGTTACCAATAATTCTGGTTTTATCATAAATGCTTCGTTTTGAAATCAGTCCCAGACATTTCTAGTTCCTATAAAAAATTTTCTTTTCCTATAAGGTTTGCATTTCTGCCTGCTGTCCCCACCTCCTTTAAATGTAGGGTGATGTGTGGGCAGAGGGAGTGTGACGTCACCTTTTGAAATTCCCCAATTTTGTTTCTGATATGAATTAGAAGAGGTTTTATGTTCTTGGGGTTTGGTGGTGATTTTTTTTTTTTGGTGGCTTTTTTTTGTGTGTGTGTGTGTATTTTTGTTTGTTTTTTTAATACCAGTGTTAAAAATGAGATAATTTTCCTACAAGAAGCATTTCCACCGCTTTTGGTGATGAAAAATTTCTTTGCTCTTCTAACCTGTTCTTACAGTTTGGAAGAGGAGTTAAGTTTCATTATCTTTATTTTTGGGAAAGACTTCCCTCTACTCTGAAAATTTGTGTCCACTAAGCCCTTTTTAAAGGTATTTTCCATTATTACTTTTTTTCAGTAGTTAATGTTTCCATGTGGTCATATACATTTATAAATTATACTACAGTTCTAAACTATATTTATTTTAAAGATATGTTCTAAAAGAGGATCACTGTGTTATTTTAAAATGTAATTGTCAAGAAAAAACACATAATGTTAATAAACATTGTGAATAATTCTCCATATGTTCTCCATATTCTCCATAGTAGCCACTGCTATAGCATCTTTTCTATACTCTCCAAAGGCAAAGGTTTGATTTGATAATCTCAGAGGTCTTTTTCAACCTAAATGATTCTGTGATTTTTGGAAATTAACAATCTTTTTTTCTCCAAGAGGTGACTTGCAGGTTTCAAATTTGAAGTCTTGACCTTTTAAGATGTTCCAAAAATGGGAACTATTTGTTGATCATTCTGAAGTAGCCTCTTCCCCATAACTGAGCAGGTGACATATTTTCTTCTTAGATGATCCAGTTAAGAAATCTTAGGAAGCTCCACTTTGAGGGAAAATTTTAGGTTGGGAAGTTGTGTGGAACTCAGGTTCACACAAACTGTTTGAAGACAGCATTGCTGTCTTCAAAGTGGTTTCATCTTGAATAGAGTACTTCACCACCTTCCATTATACAGGCTGAGCTTTCTGTCAAAATGTAAACAAGCATATATTTTTTCTTTTCTGAAAAAGGAATCACTAAATTAAAAGGATATAATAAAAGAGCTGAGAAAGCTCTATTCTAATTAAGTGGTGACTTGGCCAAGCATTCTTAATAAATAAGGATAAATAGTGTGTTGACAGCATATACTAATTTAGCTAATACTATCTACAAATTGATCAATATGACTTTGAGAAGTAGGCAACAACTTGGGAGTAAATTTTGCAGCATTCAGTAAATTCAGTTGAATTTACTAAATTCAACTGAATCGTAAGAAGCAGTGGTGTGGCATAATGACGTTGAGCTGCTATGGGCTTAACTCTGCCTTTTTAAGGCTGATGCACTTTAAAACAGTGGAGGTATTAAACTCACAACAGTTTGACACATATCTTACTCAGCAGGTCATCTGATGTACTACTGAGTTCAGATGTAACTGTAAGATTTGCTCTGCAGTAAGAGCTGCAAAAGAGAAGTTGTTTGAAGTGGTCTTAAATACATACCTTTTAAATAAACCCTTCATGTCGAGCATGTAAATAACAGTATAGAATTACAGACTAAATGTTCAGAGTTCGTGAGCTAACAAACAATGTTCAGTTGAAGAGATAGCGAATGCAACATTTTCTAAAAGGGAAAAAACTTGCTTTCATTCATGCTTAGGTGGAGCAAATTTGCAGCATTGGTTCATATGTATCTTGCACATCAGAAGATCTTTTGTTCAATCTTCTTTGAAACAAGTTTATTTAGACTGAGGTAACATTTGCAAAGCACCCCAGAAACAGGAACATGTGAGTTTCTGCTTCTAATCTCAGTGGACATATGATATGTGGCCCTTAATGTAGCAAGCACCACTGAAAACAGAATTGATTTTTTCCATTCATCCAGAATATTTTCTTAAGTTGTAAAAATCTGAAACAAATATACTGAAAGATTTTTTTAAAAATCAATGGTATCATCAATAGTTATATATAAAACATATGAAAAAATAATTAATAACTGTATCTTTGTGAAAGGGATTAAAAGCTTGTGTTTTTTTGGTAACAATTACTAACAATTATATCTTGTATATATTGCAAAGCTGAGGTAATCTTAAAACACTTTTGTATGTATGAACTTGTATAAGCTTTTACAGTCAAATGATTAAGGAGAAAAATCAAACCAAGGAAAGTCTCTGGCTGATGGTGGCGTTTATATTGCCAGAAGCTGATATTTTGAATTCAATAGAATGATCTGTCCATACTTACCTTAATCTTCAGAAATAAGTCACTCCTAACAGATAGTGAGTGAAATGAGTGTCTTGGGGAAGCAGGGATTTGGCCCTTGCTTATATAAAGTAAGACAGCAACTGCAGCACAGATTTAAATAAAATCATGGGGTGAGGGGTGTGGAAGTTGAAGAATCATACTGATGTCTTCAAAAGATGGCTTGAGATGTCTATGTTTTGGTATCAGTGATCATAAATGATCTTGGCATGCTGAAGAAATGAGACAAGTCAGCCTGTGGTGGGGCATGGGAGAACCCTTGCCCTGACAGTCCTTAATGGAGTGAAGGCACAGCTTTGTAAATTTAACATCAGGGAGGACTAAACAAAAGGAAATTGCCAAATTTCTATTGATTTCAACAAAATTAGGCTGATTTATCCCAGTCAGGAAGGGACATATTTTTTACTTCATTTTCTGTTTTTTTTCTCACATCAGTGAGGTCTGAATCATTGTTATATTTTACAAATTAACACGTGTTTTACATTTGTGATTCTGCACAAATCCCTTGAAATGCCAAAAGGCTTCAACCTTTCAAATAGGTAATGCAGTTTTAAAAACTTACTGGAGCAAACAATGTTTCCTTTCAGTTTTGCTTTGTATCAAGTTTGAAGATACTATTTCTTCCAATTTTACAAATGCATAGTTCATAACGCCTCCTGTACCATATCTTTGGTAAAGTAAAAACAATTTTGCAGAGTTGGAATGGCTTTGTGATTAAGGTAACAGACTTTTGTAGAGTACACATGGATAACAATATTATTCTCTTTGCAAACTAACTGTGGTATGAAATAATTGTTTTGTCCCTTTAATTCTTATTCTCTTAGACATAGGCTTTCCTGCACTAGTCTCACAGTGACGACAGTTAGCACATGGTGGGCTACAATATCATCTACCAGCATTAACCTATGACCAGACTCTTTGTTAAAACTAATGAACACCAGTAGGGGCTCTATTTTATAGTGCATTTTCCCCAAACTTAAACGTAGAGAACTTCCCCCTATATTTTTACTTTACCTATTGAAACGATAAAGAAAAACCAACATAAAATCAACTAAAGAAATTTGTTGCAGCTCCATGTTGATTCTAGCTTGCCTTTGTGGAGAATTATTAGAAATGTTCTTTTTTCTTTGGGTGGTGATAAAGTCAAATGTATTAAAGTCTTTCCAAATTGGCATTTTTTAAACTGTCTTTATCCTTTGCAGTTTGTGTTGAAAAGACCAAATTCTCCTTACCTTGCTGTCAAAACCACTGTTTTTGTCTTTTTAGTAAGATTATACATATGAATAAGAGAAGCAGAATTTTGTCCAAAGGCACCAACAACTTCAGCAGATTGGAAACAGTTACAGCAATTCACAGTTTTAAAGTAAGCACACTCAGATGCCATATCTTTTTACTTTTTCCCAATTGTTATCCATTTATGTATTTTGCGATGTAACTGTATGCAGAGTAAAGGCCCTCTCTGTGTATTTTTGCATCTTGCCTGATACCAGAAAACATTCTGATTTGTTATAACAAAAATAAAATCAGAATTTGTGTCTAATATTTTCACAGGAGTTTATAAACCGCATTTTGCAGCACTTCCTGATCAGTTGTAAGGAGAGTTGTGACTGTGAAAAGGCTGCAGGATTTGGCCTATTAACTAATTCCACTGTAAATTAGTACATATGTTGCTATTTATTTGGAAAACAAAGCTTCCCTTGAAATGCATTTTAAGGTCACCTAATTATCAGGCAAATACCAGTTTGCTGCCCTGAAAAACTCCCCTCTTCCTAATCAATTCATCTTGTTTTCATTGAGTCTCTCTTATTTTGCTTAGTGTTAGTCGGCTGAGATGAAAAAAAAAAAAAGACAAAAATACTAGTGTATGATAACCTTTTTCCCCTATGAACAAGAAACAAGTACTTAAAAGTACTATTTGGAGTCAGCTGAGAATACCTACCCAAACAGCCTACATTTCAAACAGCTATTGAGCAGAGCAGAGACCAAAAGCCAGCTGCATTTGTCTTCTGTAGAGTCTAAACGTGTTTTTTATTTGGAGCTGTAACACGTGATTTCTGTTAGTTTGTATGTTTTGCTTTTCATTTTACACAACTAACTTCTAGAAAGAATTCTTGCAACTTCTTAACTTCCCCTTAACGGAACAGATGGCTTTCCTGACGGCACTGGATTGCTCTGCCTTCCCCTAAGGCACAGCAATCACCTTTGACACCAACAACAGTAGGTAAAGCAGCAGAAGTTATTACAAAATCCGGCTTTTAGAGAGACGTGTTTACCTGTTGCTTTTGCAGCTCATGCTGGCACTAGATGTGCAGCTAAAGCTTTTTGCTCAGCTCCTCATTTACTCATTCCTCTGCTGACAAGGGCCGGGGTGGAAAGTGATGGGTTTCCACGGAGAGCCGCGTGGTGGGCGCAAAAGGAGTTTAGAATCAAATTACACAAAACTAGGCAAAAGCGGTCAGTGTCTGCTGCTCCCTGAATATAGGCAAAGGCTCCGCTGAACGCCGTGCTGGCACAGGGATGAGGGGNCGGCCGCCGTGCGCTGCGCATCCCGCGCCGCCGGTGCTGCCCGCCCGCCCCGCCGAGACGCGCTACTCGCGCCCTCCCGCAGTTTCTCCGCGGGTGCCCAGGTGGCTGCGCACCGCGGCACTCCCTGCTCGGCCCGGCACGACTCGGCACGGCCCTGCGTGCCTTGCCAGTCGGCGTCCCGCGGGCGCGGAGCCGATGGCGCTGGGAGGGAGGATGCGCCTGAGCCGCGTCTGCTGCGTGTTCTACCAGCTGTGCGTGCTGTCAAGCGGGCTCGGCGCAGGTAAGTGCGCGCCTTTCGGGGGACGGGCCGAACCCGGGGCGGCCTCCGCTCCCCGCCGGCGGCTGGTGGCGGTACCTGACCATTGTTAACCGCGCCCGCCCCCCGAAACCGATGGGCGATCGGATAATGCGCGCCTCGGGTATGAGGGTGCACTGCGCAGCGCTGTTCTGTACGAGACTTCCACAAGCAGCCCTGTCATCTCTCCCGGCTGTGCTGTTCCTAGAGTGTGAGATGGATGTGTAAATAAAACTGTTTCCTGTCTCAGGCTAGTGGAGGTTGTATGTACTCAGGTATTTGTAAACATAATGCTGGCATGCAGGACTTTGGTTGTATTGGGATGTAGAGTGTGTGGGATGTCCGGACATCAGTAGTTAGTGATTCTAATTCAGTTTCATTATGAGAATGATCATGATACAGCATGTGCATGCAACTGCCACTTGTACGTGCAGCCATGGGGTGACTGTATGTATATTTGGCAGGACTTTGGGAGGCATAATGGGTCTTGCACAGCATGCTGAGAAGAAGGTGGAAATTTTCAGATTTGTTCAGGTTTTCCCCAGGACTTTTTTTTTTATAAGCTATATGGAAAAGTTGTTGCTTTCTCTAAATGATGAAGGGTTTATGCAAATTTCCCTTCATGGAGGTGGTGATCAAAAGGAAGAATATCCCCAGCTACTGGTACAAACACAACTTCTGCCCGGCTTGGGGTCTGGCTTTCTCTCAGTTCTGCAGGACTTTGGTGTGTTCCAGACGCATCAACCGGCACAGACACATCTAGCAGCTGGTTCCCCTGTTGTTCGTAAGGAGAAGATGAAAGGGACAGATGAACCTCACTGTATTTTGTGTGGCATGCTTGTTGGTCTAGGAGTCAGAAGGACCGTCTTGTGGTGGGCAAAGGGTAGCTTTTTGGCAGGCACTGGATGCTGCTCGGTCTCATTTTTGATGCCCCACTCATTTAAAGCATCTGCTGGATTTCCCGCAGGTCTCCATGTGTCAGAAGAGACTGAGGAATGGGAGATCGTCTTCCCTGCACTGTGGAGCCCGGGACAGCAGGAGCCGACGGGTGGCAGTGGTGGTGGTGGGGGTTGCAATGTCGACCCCAGCAGTGGGAACCGAAGCAGCACTTTCAGTGCCCCAGTCACACCTAGCCCAATGGCTGGCAGCTCCCGAGAGGTGCGTTCAGTCTCCTCCTCTGTGGATGGGCAGGTGCAGTCTGTAGGGGAGGCAGCAGAGGAAGAGGACACTGAGGATGAGTATGAGTCTCAGGAGTTTTATCACTGGTCCCCCCTGCCCCAGGGGTCTGGTGCTCCCTCTCAGTTGCCAACACCACCATCCCCACCACCACCTCCAGCCGAGGATGGAGATGAAGTGCTGTTGAGGATCCCAGCCTTTGCTCGGGAACTGTACCTGCTGCTCAAGAGGGACAGCCGCTTCCTGGCTCCTGGCTTTGCTGTGGAAGAGCGGCTTGGGGGTGAGGGCAAAAGTCCACCCAGTGCTGCACAGTCACAACCTGAGAGAGCTTGTTACTACAGTGGTGCTGTCCTCCGCTACCCGGGCTCCTTCGCCTCCTTCAGTACCTGTGGTGGACTGGTAAGGTGACCTTGCATGCACCTGGGCTAGCACCTGGGTCTCCATCCAAGTCTCTGCTTCCTCTATTGCTTTTCATTCCCATTCCTTTCCTGAAGTCTTCTTTCTTTCATAGCATCTTGGGTCCTACCTCTGTACCTAACCTTGTTTTTTAGCAATTTTCCTATTCATACTCTTCTCATAACATTTCTCAGATCCTAATTCTGCATTTAGCCTGTACAATAGTGATATTATTTATCCTGTTTCCAGATAAATACCTTTCTGGTTGTAGATTTCCCTCTTCTTACACCATCCTTTCTTAAACTTTTATTGTCTCTATCTGTAATTTTATCTTCTCTTCAATGAGTTCTGTAATTAGATACCTCCATGCTCCCTCTCCTTATTTTCTCTGTCTCATCATCTCTCCTGCAGTCCATCTGTAATCCATTTGTTCTTCATTCTCATCTATAAAGTTGCTTCCCTCATTTGTATTATCTTCCTTCTGCATCTCAGTTTTCAAACTGTTCTCTTATCTATTTCTACCAGATTTTACCAGTGTCTCCTTTTTCCTTTTCATTAGACCTTTGCTTTCATCTCTTTGGCCTTTTTTCTCTACCTCAAAGCTTCCCATATGTGGTACCTGTAGTTACTTTGAATTTGTGACTTCTGTCCTTTTAACTGCTCTGTAGAAGAATGCAATGAATATGTTCTTGGCAGAAATCTTAATACAGTCAGACCCTTTCAATTGTTATTAATTCTGTGGCATACTTCTCTTATTTAAAACAAGCTCCCCCTGCTATTATTTCTGTTGCATCAGTCATGATTTTTGCCAGATAAAGAGAATTGGTTACACTGACAGTAGTGACAATAAAAGGAGCTGCAATCCTAAGGTACTTGCAGGTGGATGGAATGTGTAGAAATAAAAAAGTTTGCCTATGATGGTATAGAATGCTGGCAGAACCTAAAAAACCCCAATTATTGCTTCTATTATTCTCGGTTGGGGCCTCTGTAATATGCATCATAAATGCGCATTCTTGCAGAACTTTATAGAATTTAGAATACAAAGAGTAATGGTGCTAGAGAGGGTTAATATCCTCCATGATCCTTGGGTTTGGGTGTAATTCATCATAACCATATGATTGATATTTTCTTGTATTTGTTTCTGAATTTGAACATCTAACTTGTTCCATTTTTGGTTCATGAAGATATGTCTTTTTATTTGTATGGTCATGAAGTGAAACCAGGTAAAATGTGGAAATTTTGACTGCTTATTAATTTGCCTGTTAGAACTTTTTCAAAAATCAACACAAACTGAAAATGGTGGATTGACACCAAATAAAATATTTGCCTGCACTCCTGCAAAGTGAAACCGCCAAGTTTCACGCAACTCTAGGTGGCTGGCATCTAATTATTGATATTTTGTCAGATTTTCCGAAGCATAGTGGTAGAATTAATTGTGGAGAAAAATACTGAAAGTCAGTTGATGGTGGTTTGAAAACAATTGGGTAAAAGAGTTTTGTTTTCATGAAAAGCATTTGACTTCTGTGCTCCTTCTTATTTTGAGAGTTTTACTTCTTTCTATATTGTGTTTTGGTAAAATTAAGTTAGAAAATCTTTGTAAAGAAATTGGTGGAAATAATTATCACTTTTTAATTATGTCTGCTCAAAAGCCATGCACATCGTTGCATGTCTGTAACACCTCTGATTTATTTTATAAATTGAAATTCACTTTTTGGATAGATCCCAGTTTCTTAAGAGCCTCATTAGTAATTCTTGATTCTGTTAGACTTTATTCGGAGTACCAGCTTACTCCAAAGCCTTTGGCCATCTAACCATGCATGTCCCCAGATCATGTTCCCCATCCAGAAAACTGCAGCTGAAACATAAATTATTTTGTGTATCTCAAATAAAATTGGCAACTGTTGTTGATGTTGACTGGTGTTGTCATGATCCTCAACTGTACTGTCCTGTTTGTGGTGAAATAGTTAAGCAGCTGTTCTTCCTGAGAGTGTTGCTGTGTCAGGCATAGTTAAAAAAATTGCACAGTGCTATTATGTCAAAGTTGTCATAACAAATCCTAAGCTATTTGTCATTCTTTATTCAGTCATTGCTTGGGCTCTATTACATATGCAAGTTGCTGAGTTTCCAAGAGTATTGAAAAAACAGCCTAACATGCGTTGGATATTCCACTCTGTTTCATCTAGGCCTGACCCTGCAAATGGAGCCAAGCAGTATTTCAAACTACATTTTCTTTTTTTAATGTGTAAAATGGCATTGAAACTTGTCCCCACAAATATTTTATTGTAGTTACTGGAATTGGAATTTATTTTTTCATTTTAAAAATAAAGGCATTTCAGAAAAAATATGAGTATCTTAGATATACTCTCATTTCAAAGCCTTGCAGATCTTGGGCTAGGTTTAGTAAGCTGCATACACTTTGAAAAGTCAAACGTGGGCTAATATGCAGCATAGATTATACCATTCTGCTCTTCAGAAATAGTCTTTAATGGGTCTTCTTACTGACAAGGAAATTAGGTGTAGTCTGACAGACAGCAGTTATGCCATGCAGGAGAAAGGGTGAATGAGTGTAGTCGTTTGGCCGTCATATGCAGGGAAAGGTCATACCTGGCAGTACAGATGTATGGCTGTTGCTGTAGGGCTAGTTTTGTCAAAGGTTACATCTTCAATAAATTAAAGGGATGTCTTAGGTGAAATTGTTGTGCCATCCAGATAGGGCACTGGTATCACTTCCAGTTTCTCAAGGCACAGAGACCTGACATGGCAGAGATATTCGGGACAAAAGGAAAAAAGACTCTGTGTAGTTATCAACTTCTGTACACAGAAAGAAGAACATTAAAGCTTACCCATATTATTTCACAGTTTTTGAGAACTTCAGTAGTGTGTTTTTTCTTAAGCTGGTCATCAAGGACCAGTGTTGAGGGGTAATAATAGTTGGGCTCCTAACATATTATGGAAGTCATGCCAAAATACAAGTGAGAAGTGAAAGCTGTGCTCCTAGATAACTACTAACCAAATTCTGACTGCAAGCATTCAGAAGTGTCTTCATTCAGCCACTTAATTTTAACAAAGGAAACATAACTCTGTGGTTATTTTCTAATGAATCTAAAGGCTGGAGATATGCATGGACTGTCTAGAGACTTCATCATGATGACCTCGGTGCAATCTCAGAGCTGACATGATCCATGGTGACAGTCCTCTCCAACGCCTTGGTAAGACACTTGTGGATCACAAGTGCTTACATCTCTTTGAAGCTCAGTGAGATTTACTCTGGGTACATTTTGGGATTCTGCACTGGTGCTCTGAGAAGATGAATAAGGAGAGAGGTTTCCAAGGATTCTCCCATCAGTATGCTGACTGCCTACTTCTTCATGCTCAGCCAGATACCAGGATGTAAACAGTCCTGCTGATGCCGGTGAGACTGTTCTTCTGAAAGCGATGAATTGCAGAGCTGGACTATTAATTATTTAAATGGTTGTTTCTTCTGTTTGCTTGTGTTCTGACATTGGGGCTGGTAATATATATAAATATATGGTAATTTTTTGTAGCATGCTGTAGGAGAAATTTACTGTGGACTTAGAATTAAGAAATCAGACTGCTGGTTCTTTCTCTACTGCTAGAATGAAAGTTGGAGTAGTCTCACTGCTCTTCCCACGGAGTGCTGTAAACGTGGCAAATATGTGCTTTATCCCCTATTCATTTCATTTAAAAAAGAGAGATATTACTACAATTTTTTTCTCAGTAATGAGTTCCTTAGGTAGTACTCTATGGCTGGGTACTGATAGCAGGGATTTCCTCAATGTTTCTTCTTCTTTTGACTGAAGCAGTCTGCAATAAATAGAGAACAGCTACTTCTGTTTACGCAGAGGAAGGATCTGAATGTTTTTTTATTTCTAAAGCATTGGGGTATGTTTAGACTTTCAGGAAGCGCAAACAGGAGCAAATGTAGAAGGAGAGAATGGACAGAACAATGCAGCTTTTTGCTGCTGTGCTGTTCATCTCAGCTTCTTGATGTTGTCTAACAGAACACCTCTGGAGCTCTACCTAAGAAAACATTGACATTTGGGTTAATTTACTGGAGAGGAGTTTTGGAATTCATCTGATTTTCACTGCATCTTAAGAAAGTGGATCAGGCAATAGCATGTTTATAGTTCTAATGAATCTGTGTAAAATACTATTTGCAATTAAAAGTAATGTGCATTTTCACAGTGGCTCGAGTTGGAACAAATCTTAGCATATCTCCAGTCCAGAGAAGACCTCTCTCTACAGAAGTGTGTTGTGCTTTTATTAGGCCTCATTGCCAGTAAAAAGCAGGTATTTAAATGTCTGATCAATAGTTTATAGACAAGTACTTCACCTAAATAGCACTATCCAAACCAATGCTGCCAGCATCAGCAAAAGAAGGGGTGACACTTGCTTTGTGCCGTGCCGAAATGTTACAAGTATCATTGGAGAACAGCATTTCAATGTATATTTCTGATTGTAATGTCCTACTTTTACAATAAAACAAGTAAATAAGCATGTGAAAAATGTACATGCCTTTACTGGCTAATGAAAGGATTGTATAGTGTTTCAGTAAAATTTGAAAGAAATCTGAAGCATCTCTACAGGAAATGCATGGGGTTTTTCTACTTCTGACACAAAGTTTGTGAAGACTAGTTTTGAAGATTAGTGTTATTAACTGCTAGTAATTGACTGACATATGATGGATTAAAAATATTTTAGACTTCTTAAGATATTCTAATTTCACATGTCCCTTACATTCAGGACACCAGGATTTCTAGAATACTGGAATTACTATTTTGTACCTCTCCACTGAAGGCAGTCTAACTTTGTAGCTTGTTTCAGAACAAGCAGAATGAAATTGGAATGAACAATAGTAATAAAATCCATTAAGGAGTTTATATTGTGCTATAATTCTCCACACAATCACTTTTTGGGGTAGGATTCAGCCTTTTCTTTGTTTTGATGTCTTTGTTCCTGGACAGGGATCTTAACCACAGTGTTTCAATATTTTTATATAGGAAAAATCCCAGTGAACATAGCTTTTAGTTACACTTTCTTGTGATTCCTGCAATGAGAGTAGTGCCTGATATGGCAAATATACTTGAATCTCAAACAGCTGTACTGAACTTCCAGCTATTGCACAGCTTTCAGTGGCAGTGCAATACTTAACCTGCTGTAACTCCTTTCCTGGCATAGGATCTGATGGATTGAGGATGAATAGGCTGTTTGCATGTGGTGTGAGCGATGAGTCTGTTTGCTGTGCAGTGGACATGCAAGCTAAAATCTATCTTTTGTGAGTGTCTCAGCTTTTGTCCGCCTCTGGGAGCAGGTGGTCAGAATAACTCATACATTTGGGCTTCATACATTACAGGATGTGAACTCCTGCTGTAAGGCTCTGAGACTTAAATAGACTTCTTGCTTCGATCAGGCTTGAGTGCAACTACCCCATAACACATCCTGAATCATACAGTACCAACATGCAAGCTGAAATGGGTAAATACCCAGCCTTTTGTCAACCAAATGTAGTGTCCCTTCCTCCCCACCTCAGTGACCCTTGCAGTTACACATCCGTATTGAGTAACTTCCACACCAGATGCTTTCCAAAAGAAATTTGAGACAATTACAGCTTCTTTTATTCTGGTGGTAACCATTACAAAACAGAGATCACCAACGATTTTTCATAAAGGGGTAAAGAAAGGAGAATGTTAGCAGTCTTTATGGTCCATATGATGCATACATGCTGAAGTTTGACATTGCAGAAGGAGGATTATAAAATTGAATAGGATTATCCTTACAGGCTGCTAGGATAAAGTTAGGTACATTCTCTGTCCTATTCACCGAGCATCCTGGGATCCTTAAATGAAGAGAGAACAAATAGAAGTAGTCTGCCTACTGTTTTGTTACGAGTTTGTTAGAGAAAGGAAACTTTACTGAGGGGGACAGAAATAATTGTGTGAATGAGGATACTCTATGAGTATCCCGTACTGAGAATTCCCAGGTTCAACAAGATTTGCTTTGTTGACTTTAAAGTGTGCTTTGTTTGTGTTTTAAACATGTTTAAATGGGCAATATAAAATTTGTGATCAGTATAAATTGGTGAGTGAGGTAGGGCATGAGTGGAATTGCTAGAACTGAAAGGAGCTTTGCTCTGTTATGAAAGTGTTTTGAGTATTTTTTCTTCAGGAAAAAAAAAAACCAACCAAAAAAACAAGCATCTCTGGGAAAATAAAGCATTGGACAAAAAATTAGTGGTTTCTACCTCTGCATAAGGTTGGAGAAATGAGATAATGTAGTGCTCCTGGATGAAGGAGGTCTTTCAGTGTCTGTGTGGAAAGTCATCTGGGATGTTCCTCCTGGATTTACGTGACAGTGGAAGGTGGGAAAGAGGAGGACAGCCAGCTCTGCAGGAAGTCTGGTTTCCAACAGGACGAAACAAGATGTTTACAAGAAGTTACTGTGGCATGCTTCGGCAGAGGCACATCTGCCACGTTTTTGCCTCCAGCTAAAGTTTAGCTGCTGTGTTTGTAATCTCTGTTATATTTAAATCTCTTTATTAAAATATCACCTTGAAAATTTAATGAAGCAGAGCTCTGCACACTGTAGAGAAATGGAGGAAGTGACTGTAGCCAGCTGAAATAACTAACATATATGTACAAGCAAAACACTATTAATGCTATTAACAAACTTGCTGAACAGGGAGTTAATTACAAACAGAACTATTAAATCTAGGTTGTGGGGTGGGGTTTCTCCTTTTCCTTTTCCTTTTCCTTTTCCTTTTCCTTTTCCTTTTCCTTTTCCTTTTCCTTTTCCTTTTCCTTTTCCTTTTCCTTTTCCTTTTCCTTTTCCTTTTCCTTTTCCTTTTCCTTTTCCTTTTCCTTTTCCTTTTCTTTTCTGGAAAGGAGTACTGGAGATGGCATCCCTTTAAAAGTTTTATTACTGTCATTAAGTGCCACAAACCAGTGAAGATTTGCTTAAAGATAAAGGAATAAACCCTCTTTGTTTCTATTTTCCCTCCTGGGTTCTGATGCTGCAGTCTGTTGCTATTCTTTATCTTTCTGGATGAAACATCTTTTGGTTTTCTGTATCTGAGAACTCTTCCTAATTCATAAGGAGGATAAGTCTTCTAAACATAGGAACAGTATTGTTAATGTAAAGCTGAAAGATTTAGAAGATCAGGTTTGACTTAGGCCAAGACTACATTTGAACTGTAATGATCTCAGTTTCCTTTAGTATTAAACACTGTTGCATGGTATGTGAGATTTTGGGCTACCATGCCTCAGACCATGTGATAATGATTCCTTTCTTCTTCAAGGAGCTATACTACAGTCAGGCAGGTGCTCTTTCCTGAGACAGGTTGAGGGGATTCCAATCCTGCTTATAATGGTCTGCTTTCTTCCTAAAGTGCTTAGTTTCAGTACAAATACTTCCTTTGCAAGATATTTCTGAGTGATAATTAGAAATGAGAGATACAGTATTTCCTGAGTGGCTTTATTTAAAAAACAAAAAACAAAAAACAAAAAAAACCCAACCCAAACCAAACCAAACCAAAACACAACAACAACAACAACAAAACAAAAAAAACAAAAAACAAAACAAAAACAAACAAACAAAAAAAAAACCCACCAAAAAAAAAATTTGAGACTGCTGTGCATGACCTGAGATCTCTACCTATTGTACTTAACATAAAAATTATCAAGGTTGTTTTTCAAGATAGAGAAGTGAGATGTTAAATCAGAAAATCTGGTTAATTCCATTAATGAAATTAGTAAATTAGTGACATTTTGGCCTCCTGATTTGATGTTAACTGCTTTAAAAAGAAAAGGCAGAGCACTGAGTGTCTTCCAGCTACAACTGCTAACATTAGTGAAACCAACATTTTCTTCAGAACATGTATCCCTGGCTTATATATCTCATGTATCTGCCAATTGTTGCTATGCTAGCAAATGAACCAGGATTTTTAAAAGAACCAAATGTTTTCCATGTTGCAACCCTTGTAATATTATGTTAAAAGGACTGTTTTTCATCTTTCTTTTTAAAATGTTTTCTTGCAGGAGTGGACATTATTTTGGTTGTTAATGATGGATTGTGACAGGAGAAAAAAGAGCGGCATCCATGATCTCCGTGCTGAATAAGATAAAAATAGGGGGAGCTGGGAAATAGGGGAAAAAAGCCAAGAGAAAGCATTATTGTGTGGGTTGTGGGATTGATGGAAGGTGAGAATATTCAAGGACGAGTCTGTGAAAAACAGTAGTCCTGTAGAAGTAGTATTCAAATGGTGAACATACCTCATGGCTATGTGATGAGGAGAACTACCTCAATAGAAGGGAGTGAGATAAAGTGATTTGGATTTGTGGCAGAATGAGGTGTTTGCAGAACCTTTTCTGTGGAGTGTGTCTGAGTCCTTCCTTGGTTTACTCAGATCTCTCAGGTGACTTCAGGGATATAGGAGGAGAGCTGGTTGATTTCTCCTTGCAGAATCAACATTGTAGTGGAATTAGCATGAAATACACTGAGCATGTGCATGAGCATCTGTTATAATGTAGATCCAGACGGTAGTTGGTCAAATTTTTATAAACCAATAGCCCAAAACACCTATATTAGTTTTAAGATTAGATGTGCATCTGCAGTGCATTAACAGTTCAGTTAACCTTTTGTTGTTAACATGTCATTGCCTGGACAGTCTGGTCTTCTTGGTTTTTTTTATTGCTTCTCATATCCCATCATAAATAAGCAATAAGTATTATTTAGTAGGGAAAGAATGAAGAATATTTCTAGTGTTAATTTTAGAACGGTTGATTTAGAATGAGAAATCAATCTCCTAACATTAGCTGCTAATAATACATACATCTGCACGCAAGTGAATAGAAGTAAAAGTTTTTTGGAAGCATGTGCAGTTGAATGTTTTTCTTGGGTCTACCAGTACTTCAGTCAGAATTATTTTCTGAATGAGTTTTGCATCCAAAAATGTAGAAATGTGCCCAAAACTGAAGTGATTTAGTTTCTGTGTGATTGTCTTCCAGCAATTGCATATGCTTGTTTTATGATCTCAGCTGTGCTACCTTATGTTCTCATTAGATGTCAGAAGTGTAGCTGGGTCAAGTCAGGGCAAGCTTATTTAAATAGCAGCAAGTTAAGGAAAATACAGATATTTCTGCACATGATGTTAATTCGTCTGGGGACAACTTTTTATGCTTCAGTACAAAGTAAATGTCCTGTTACGTCCCTCAAGGCTTCAGGGGATGCTGGGTGGGAGAAGTGCTCAAGTGATGGCTGCAGCCATTATAGTAATGCATCTTTTACATAAAATGTTAAACTGTGCTTCAGATGTGCTTACAATTTGGAGTGCTTTTTTTTTTTTTTTTTGTTTGGGTTTGTTGTTGTTGTTGTTGTTGTTGTGATTGGTTGGTTGGTTGGTTGGTTGGGTTTTTTTGATTTTGTCTGATTAGCCTGGCAATTGGATTATAACCCTGAAAACTCAGATGTAACTTGTAACTGTGCTTCACGGCATGTATTGTATGAAGTTGGTTTTCTTCTGGTACTGGGAGACAGGAGATAAAGGGGACATCATAAGGGACTCATATTCTCTTAATATTTGGTTATGGTCTTACTTAATTTTCTTTTGAAAAATACTCTTAGCATGAAGCTGTCTGTGTATGTGTTTCTGTTGTAAACAGTGTATGAAACTCTTCTCATCTGCACAACTTTTGAAACCAGAGAATTCATGATCTTGTTGTTAGTTAGGAGACAGGAAGTTGCTTAGGTGATTTTGTGTCTAAATAAGAGATTGCCAGTCTCTTTTGTCTCTTTGTGACATCAATGGACCTCACCTCAAATATTTATTTAGAAACACATGAGGGTAGTGAAAGAGTCGGAAGTGGAAGAGGGTGTATAGAGTAAAATTGATGCAATTAGGCATATAAAAACTTAGTTTTCCAGTTTCTGGCTGATAATCTTAGCGTGTTTCCCTTTTTCTGTCTGATTACCTGTTTTTTCTGTAGTAACCTGTCTAAGGAAGGATAATAATAACACCACATTTCATGGATGTCTCTTTAGGTTTGGTGGCGTTTTTTTGTTTGTTTGTTTTTTGCTTCCTATACTAAATCATTTGCTTTGGAAATAATGGAAGGAAATAATTACTTTCCTTTGTGTTTCATGATGGGCAATAAATCTTTTGCTTATTTCATATAAGGAACTTTGTTTAGAAGTGGCCAGTCAGACCGATGGTAGTTGGTTCAAAATGCTAATGTCAAAGCTCCATTTTGATCACCATTTGTGTTCTTATGCACATAAAATCAAGCTCTCTAACTTAAAAGGAAAAAAACCTTCATCCAAGTTTGTATTTCTTCTTTTAGTTTAAATAATAGTTCTTGAAAAATAATTAGATATTGTACCTTCTTTCCTAAGGGTAGCAGAGCTTTAGTTTCTTTGTGCACAAAAAAGTAAATTGATATTTTTTTCCCTCGAAAAGGGAAAGTAGGATCTAGGTTTAGAAGTTAAAAGCAAAAAACTGCATAGTTTAGAAAAAAAGAAAAGAATTTCAGTTAGGAGTCATAGAAGAATATAACTTCTATATATTTTCAACTTTTTAAAACAATGTTGTGGGAGTCTTGTTTATTTCTCTTAAAGCTGTCTGGTTTGGATTAATGTAATTCTAGATAGAGATATAAAAGCCCTAAGCATAACTTTATTTTATAGAAAGACTAACATTATTTGTTGAATCGTGGTTCTATATCTATAAATTTATTTTATTTTTCTTTCTTGAATAACTGTTTTCCACAGTTACTAATTTTGGGAAATGGCAGATTTGAATGAAACTGAGTTTCATGGAGTGTTGCCTTGAATTAAATAACGTTTAATAACAGGAATAATAGAAGCAGTTCTGCCTCTCTGTCAGAAAAAACCCAAGATAATGGAGTTGTGGATGGATATTTCAGTAAGGATTAGCAGAGATTAAATTTCTCTATGGACAGTCATGGGTGGATTTTGGAACTGTGCCATATCCTTCTGCGGCTACCATGAAAGCACATGGGTTTGAACAATGGTAACTCATTGGTATGCACTATTTAAGTGTTTTACACGGATGAATCAGTTTTAACTTGGATCCCTTGTATTGGTCCTCTTGGTACTAGTCTAGGTGTTTTATCTAATACAGATTATGGTTGTTGATATTTCCTGTTTGACCTCCTGCATGGGACTAGGTATAGAATACTTAGTGCTCATTTTTGTGTTTTATTACATTTTTCCTCCATAAAATACCATTTCAGATTCTGATGGGATAAAATATTTTGCTGTAAAGAAATGCATTTAATGTTGTTTCATTAGCTAAAGGTATAGCACTTTGATTCATACTCCAAAAGAGTGGTTTTTAGTCTTACCACAAGAATTTCTGAAGTTACTCCTATTACACCAAATTGTTCTAAAGGAGCATCTTTATGAGCACTGAGTCTTTAATTGCAAGGATTTTTCCCTTAGGTGATATGTTTCCATAGGTGTTGCTTTTTCTATAACTAGCCATGTTTAGCTGTGCAAACAGTCTTTTTTGGACAGTGTTAGTAACTACTCAAACGTTGTTGTGAAATAAGTAATCTGAAATATCACTAAACCAGCTCATTGTAAAGAATTTTTAACTTAAGTTTTACGGAATAAAGTTTTTAAAATCTTGGCTCACTTTATAGAAGCTTTTGTATTTATTCTGGAAAGGAGTTATGGCTGGGTTTGTGAGTTTTATTTTTTTTAACAGTAAGTCAGTGGTTGTGTTCCATTTTATATAGCATGTACTTGATGAACAAAACCAAATGATTGTTAACATCATGCCTTACATTGTTAGGACAACATCACAGACATAATTTATAGGTTAGGTGGCTGTTTTAAAAATGGATTTTTTGTCAGTTCTTCTTTGAATTCTGCAAGTAAAGGGCTGTGTCAGGCTGGTTCAAATATAATTGTATTTTGCTTTTCATTTTGATTGTAGTTTGTTTTATTGACCTATATTAGTCATCTGTGGTTGGTTGAACATATTGCCCCATCATACTTCTTGAAGCAAAGTAAAGCTTTTCAGAACATTTCAGGCAACAGACAGGAAGCATTTTTATTCATTTGTCCGTTGGTACATGCACCAGCAATGGAGTTGAAGTCATGCAACCACATAAAATGTATATTTAATACAGGATTGTGCAGGGGGCAGAAAGAAGATCTTTGTCCGTAGTACGCAAGCAGTTGATATTTTTTATTTTTTCTTAGGTTTAGCTGTCTTGGTAGTTGGTTAATACTTCCTTTTGTAATGGTGGTTAGTTTTTTTTTGTTCATGTGGAAACTGTGCTTGGACCACAGTCAGCTCTGATCATTGTGTTTTTAATGAACCAAACTGAAGACATGGCCCTTTTATTACTTCCAGCTTCTTGGAATGTATGCCTACATGAAAATGAGAACTGAGAAAAATGAGAAACTAATTCTGTAGCCCTCATAAGGACAGATCAAAATATGAAACCTGAAAACCAAGATGCTGGGAGACCACTGAAAGAACTTTCTTTTAAAAAAAAAGTTCTGTCTGTAGATGATAATTCAGAGCTGTGAGAATAGAAATCTTCTGTGTTCTTTTAATAGAATTTTAATTATTTCTGAGACAGTAATAGTGATTTTTTAACGCAAGTGAAGAGGAATAAGTTAGGTGGGCAATTTTTTATTTTTGCTCAGACATTGCCTTCTAGTTGTCCTCTCTTTAGGAGCTCTAGCTTCATGCATAAATTATTATTTTTAAATAATTTTGTAAAGTTAAGTTATAGGCAATGGATTTTGCTACATAACATAAATTCAGAACCCTATTTATGTAAAATAACTTTATATTTACTATCAAAACACTATCATTGATCCAAATCAGTATCGAATAAAATCTAAATCTTAGTGT
Source organism: Rhabdornis inornatus (assembly GCA_013397075.1). Lineage (NCBI taxonomy): Eukaryota > Metazoa > Chordata > Aves > Passeriformes > Rhabdornithidae > Rhabdornis > Rhabdornis inornatus. Next base: position 64,192 of record VWZS01004494.1, on the reverse strand, counting down.
TTAGACAGCTAGGACAGAATACTGTATCTTGCTTTATTAAGCATGTATTTCCCAGAGCTGATTGAGGATCATCATGATGGCCAGAGCAACAGCCTCATTTTTCTTCTCTTTTAGCATTCTGTAATTGAGAAAGTCTCTTCTGATCTAATTGTAGGCCTAGAAAAGAGCTGGAGAGGGACTTTTTGCAATGTCTTAGAGTGATGGGATAAGCTTTAAAAACTGAATAAGGGTTTAAGTTAGAAACTAAGGCTAAGTTCTTTACTCATAAGATAGTAAGGTGCTGAAGGAGTCTGCCATACCTGGCAGTGTTCAAGGGCAGCCTGGATGGTCTTTGAGCAGCCTGGTCTCTAGTGCAAGGTGCCCAAGTGCTGCCCATGAGAGGGGCCTTGGAAAGACATGATCTTTAAGGTCCTTCCCAACCCAAACCATTCTATAATGTAAGAATTCATCTTATTTTACTGAACTACACAGTCAGCCTTTAAGGCTTTCTAGCCTTCCTTGGAGCTCCTGTTCTGTAATAGAAGCCAAAACTATATGAGAGAGAGGAGTAATTACAAGATCTAGTTAGTTTTACGGATCAGTTCAGCCTTCTAAGATAAAGGGTAGAAGCTACTGAGTGAAGGGAGAAATTATCAGAAAGAGACCATTAACTTACAAAACAGTGGGTTGGCACATATTGTTGTCTTTTGTGACATAGTCATGGTTGCCATAAAGTCTGCATTGTTTTTGGCCTCTAAAGATGAAAGTATTGTATTTATTTTCTTAAGGATTATGGGGTGTGCCTTGTGTGCAATTATGGATATTCTGAACATTAAATAGCTGCACCGCTGCTGAAGTCTGACTTGCCAATAGCTCTTTTTTCTTAATAGTATAAGTCAATCCTTTGTATAGTTGCCTGTAGCAAATTAATTAGAGTTTTTCAATTTAAGTCAGTTTAAAAATCAAGGGTATTTTCAGTGTGTTGTTAATCCTATGTGTCTTGAAAGCAGGTTTTAAATTTACAGGGACATATATTGAGTTTTATTTCAATTATACCATGTAGCACTTGGATCAGAAATGCTAATTTGGTTTTAAAATTTTGTAAATTAAGTTACCTGTGCTGGGAGTAGTAAGCTTTCTGTACCTCATAAACTTCCAGAATGCTGTATAAAGAAAAGAAATAAGAACATGACTGTCTGCATTTCTTAGTTTGTAGTTGCTAAGTATAAATCTTCAGGTGTTAATAATTTTGGATTTATGATTTTAAAGATATAATTGTGGAATACCTTTCTTGAGTGAACATGAAACCGTTTAAGTGAAGGAAAATGGAAGTTCATGTACTGCAAGCTCAAATTTCCAGACCATCTCTATATTCTGTAGCTTCTCTCCCCTTTCCTTTTCCTCCTCTTTGAAAGGCTGAGGAACCTAAACACTTGATAGATTTGCAGATGTAATGTAGATGTAGATGTATTCTATAGCTGTGTTTCTAGGATCTTGATATTTGCAACTTAGTAAAAATATATATTTATTTACACAGTAATTTTAGCTGTGCAACAGTGTAACAGGAAAAAAGCATTTAGAGTATTCATGCTTCTGTCAAATATTTTTCGAATATTTTTGCATGTTACCATGCAACTGCAGTTCTTTGTTTTGTAGATGTTGCAGTTGAAAAGTAGGCTTTAAATTGTGATTTATGTCAAATTTTTAAAGTGTAGTTCTGAATGTCTCAGATTTTCAGTATTCAGCATATACATATATAATCCCCAAACTGAATGCTAGTTAACAATACATAAGTATCTTTGCAAAATTTAGATTGCATGTCAATGACAGAACAAGAGGAGAATTCAAAACTTAAACCAAAGATGGAATAAAACTAAATTATGAAATTGGACTAGAATTTAGAGATCAGGACAACTGATAAACAACTTAGTAAAACATCACAGACAAGTATGATTCCATGGTGTGGACTACTGCCCTCAAGGATCACCAGGACCATTTTAGCAGATCTTCTCACCATCCGTTCATCCCTGTAATGTTAAGTCTGTAGTGCCGGGTGTGGATCTGTCCCAGAGGCTGGAGCTAGGCTTGGCATTCATCCTAGATGAATTTCATGAAGTTCCTTCTGATAACTTTTCATAAATACATACTTTTTTTTTTTGTTTGTTTTGGTTTGGTTTGGTTTGGTTTTTTTTGGATGGCGCTAAAATGAAGTTGCATGAATTATTGGTATCTCTATGGGACCCACGTTTCTGTCATTGTATGGCTTAAATGAAGATACTGGGATTCTCATTTGCTTTTGCTGTTCTCTGTGATTTTATCTGGCTCATATATTTCATTCTTTGTCTGGTCATACCTGTTCAAGACCCAAAATTTTAAATTCACTGTAGGTTACCGTTACATATCCTGTATGTGCATGTAATGCATAACAGTATTATCTTCCTGGGACACCTTGTGATAAAGTTATCTGCAGCTAGATGCAGTTGGTTTGGTTGCCATCTGTTTTTTTAGAAAAATAGGCTATTCAAGAGAAATGGTACATTTAGCTTTAGAAGTTTGTGTTTCATGTTTCTTACTTTTCTGTTTTAAGCATTTGAAAGTAGAATTGCCTTGTGGAAGTAGTTTTCAATGGAGTGTTATTAAAGATACTTCAGCTACCTCAAACTGGAAAAGATTAGTCCTATATCTTTGGAGAGAAAGAACAGCTTATGCAAATACAGTTCATGGGACACTCTGTGTAGGGAAGCTGTTCCAGAACAGGTCATCATAAGAACTATAGGGTTTGAGTCAATATCAGTGTCTATTTATCTTCATTTAGCTTTGTGAAATTTGAGTTACGGTGCCTTAGTGATTCTGAAAATTTTTATGCATGCTTAAACTATTCTGTGCCTTCTCATTGCAAGATTCTAAAGGGTTTGAGATGAATTCTGTGTTTAAAAATTGAGGCCATTTCAGTGTTTTTGCACAACTAATTCGACTGAAACAAACTACAGCTAAACTGTACTTCAGGCTAACTGCTGCCAAAATAATAGTGGAGTTCATTTACAATGTGCTGTTGAAGCAATAAATCTGTGAAAATAGCAACATACATTTGATTTCAGTAAACTTCTTAAAATTTGCCCCCTTTT
>VWZS01004494.1:0-60000 GCA_013397075.1 Rhabdornis inornatus | reverse complement strand
ACGCTTAAGTGAGTGGCCCATACAGAGATTGAACTCACAACTTTGGTGTTATTAGCCCCTGACTCTAAGCAGCTAAGCTAATCTCAGAGTTATAGTAAAGCCTCTTTCATCAAGCAACAGTTGAAGGCTGGTGTATTTGTCATCACACAGTAGAAACTGCAATACATTTTGATTACCTTTTATAGAAACTTCAGAGTGAGTATCAAGAGACCTTGGAAAGCTGGCCTGAAGAGCTGGCTCACAAGGAAAGCAATGGATCAGATGGATCTAAAATAATCACCATGAATCAATAAAGTTGTAAAATTGGAAAGATTTCCAAATGTTAAAAGATAAAAATATGAAACATTTCAAATAAGGATAGTAAAATAATAGAGCAGCAGTTCTATTGAAACTATTTTATTTAACAGTAGCAGCAAGGAAATGTGAAAAAAAATGTTAAAAGATTTGTGTTTTATAAGAGTAAGGTAAGAAAATCTCTATTTTACAAAATCTCAAATGCTTAGGGGACTGGACTTGATGTGTGAATCTAAGATATTAAAATACAGAGGTAATTCTCATTGTATATTCTACATTGGGTCTTCTTCATTATTTTTCCAATACTACAGGACCTAAGCAGTGACAATTATGGTTGTATAATGAAAATAATGAAATGTGCTGCATATTTTGCATATTTCAATGTAAAGAGAAAATTTGGCTTGACGTAGTGTGTTGAGTTTAGCTGAGTTAGTGTCAATAGTCAAGTGAAATTTATAAGCAAAGCTACAACTTGTAAATTATGTACAAATATATTTTAATATGTTTGATTTTCTTGCTAGAATAAGAAGATTAAATGGCTTTTTAGGATTTTGAGAGAAAGCTGAGGTTCCATTGTGCTAGGTAAGTTACTAGAGCCAGTTGTTCTCTGAGCTGGTACTTCCCTCAAGACAGTGTCCTTTATTCTGAATAATATACATAGGCTGTGTTGATACTGGGTGTTACAGTCAGTATTGGAGATCTCCAGATGACTGATATTGAGTGGTCTTTTCTGCTGGGTTTTTATTTTTTTCATAGAATACACGGTCTTTCAGTCTTTCCATATGTTGGGGTGTGCTTTCCTTTGTCACAGATGCTTCTTAAGTTCAGGTGGTTTTGATCTTTTAAGCCACAGATTAGTCAACCAGAAAGTGGACAAGAGCATCCTGGGCAAAGGGAGAGAACGGAGGAGGAAACACATTTTCAGCATTTTAAGATTGGTTTGATTTGGTTCTACTAATGTTCTTCTGACAGTCGAAGGTCAAGCATGCAGTAGTTGAGACTGCACTGACATTTCTGAAAATAGTGGTACAAGCTGAACCAGGGAACTTTGTGGCAGTGTAAGTTCCAAGAGTCAACAGCTGTCTGGCATTTGCAACCAGAAGAGCAAAGAGTGGTTGGCATGTAGAAGAAGTGGTCACTTGAACCTGATGGCCAGCACTGCACAGAGAGCTCTGCCCCCCCTGAGGGAATACTGTCTCGTTCATAAGTTTCACTGCTGATACCAGAGCAGTGACTGAATATCTGACTTTAAAATAGCACCATTAATTTAGGAAGCACATTTGTGCTTTTACTAAAAAAAGACACTTAAAAAAATTAGAGTGTATAGAATTGATACATTTTATATATTTTGTTTGCAGTTACATTTTGTTTGTATTGTAGAATCAATTAAGTTCCAAAAGACTTTTGAGATCGTCAAGTTTATGTTTCTTCAGCCTTTAGGAATTAAGGTTCTTATAGGTGGAAAGTGGTGGTGCGTTTGAATAAAAACAGCTTACCAAGTTCTTACATTGTTGTTTACACAGTTTGAAAAGTTATTTGGGCTTGCTTTATTATTTGTATTAGTAACAGCTGGAGACTTTTTATTGTGTTTCACCTCAGGTCAGGTTCTGATAGAATTATTATAATCAAGATCGTAAATTAAATATGGATTGTTAAAATTGTGGAGAAAAACCTTCAGAGAGGGATACTGATATACAAAGTAAAGATTTTGCCCATTTACTCAGCAATTGATCCTGAGTTTTGGGACACTTGACAAATAGCACAAAGCCAGATTATGTTTCAAAAGAAGTAAATATTGCACTTGTAAAGACAATTTGATTTTTTGCATGGTACAGTGAAGATAACCTTTAATTTTTATACTGCAAATGTGATATTAATATTTTGGTGCTGATGGGTGCAACAAGTGTACTAAGTAACATGCACATTTTCTGGGTCTGATAGGAGTGCATTTTTCCCATTGACATGTGCCTTGGTCAGTATGTTGGGAGCAGGAGGAATTAGGATCTTGTTCAGCCTGTCCTTGCTCGCTGTGTGCATTTGCTTCACAAGACAGTGGAGAGTAGGCTGCAGCAGGGAGAAACTCTAACATGCTGACCAGCTGTTCCCCACCTGCCCTGTGCCACTCAGGGTGCTGGGCAAAGATGTTGTTTTCATTTGTCTTGGTTTCCCACTATCGAAAGATAATTTTCTACAAGTAAAGTTTTATTTGCCCATCAGCTGAAGTCTGCCCTATACTTAAGGTCTCTCTTTACTGCATAAAGTAAATAAAATACAAGTACTGTGTTCATCAATAGCTACAAAATTTGAGGATTTTTTTGCCAAATGAGTTTAGGCTGGGCTTGAAATCTACTGAGATGTGTGCTACATTTAAGTTTGTGGGGCTTTTTTAATGTAAGAAACGAGATAAAGTGGGGGAAAGAGTGGCATGCTATGTTACCTTTACATGAGATAAGTCCAGCATCCTGGTAGGCTTTTCAATTGCAGCTGTGAGCAGTAGTATTTTTTCACGTGAAACTGTTGGAAGATGTGTCAGTTAGTCAGAACCCACAGTTCTATCCCAGATGAATATTAGGCTTTTGCTTTCTATCTTTTTAATCTTTGTTTTGCTGTGCATTTTCATAGCATGGAAGTTTTGCTATTTGAACAGTTTTGTATAAAGGCTGTAATTGGCCCTGGTATTCAATATCTGAAAATGTTGAAACTGAAACGCTTTAATGCATGCTTTGACTTCTGTGCTTTCTGTGTTTACTTTGTTAAAAAAGATCTTCTTAACTCCATTTGTAATGATTATGAAAATATTAGGGCATGGTTGACAAAGCTACAGTTTCACCTACCACATTCTACCTGTGAAATTATCTGAAAGTTGGAGAAATAATGAATTTTTGTTGGTTTTTTTTGTTTGTTTTGGTTTTTTTTGTTTGTTTGTTTTTGTTTTTGTTTTTGTTTTTGTTTTTCCAGAAGCAGTCAAAATGCCATCAGAGATTATTTGGTTATCCACGTTTGTCTGAAAATTATCCATTTGCATATATCTAACTTTATTTCCCAGTTCAGTTCTCTAAGTTCTGACTCAGGAAACAGGGAATAAATTTTGGATTTCTCTACCAATGAATTAAACTTCAGTTTATGCAAGGAGCTGAAAGAAAACATTAAATGTCAGTCCTAGCACAGCTTTTCAGAATGTCTAATGAATGGTGGCAATCTGAAGAGCATCATCCTAAAGCCCTGGTTTCATTTTGCAACAAAGAGTATGGAGATAGAAGAGATGTGACGAATGTTCTATGATTGAGTCAGTTCAGGAGGGACTAAGGCCTTGCTTTTTGTTGGTGGACAGGAGATACTTGCAACACCACTTAATGGGCTGCTATTCCTGTTCCATATTCAGTTTGTGAACATCTTTCATATGCTAAATAATTCTTTTAAAAAGTAAAATAATCTGTGCCTGAGTGAAATTCAGCATTAGGCATAAAAATCAAATTAAAATTATTTTAGTAGAAAATGATTTTACTATGCATTTTACTAGTAGTTGAGAACTGTGCTTTTAAATAAAAATTAATTTTACATCATTTGTAGTTTATATAAGACTAGTTAATTTTTGCATAAAACGAGCATTTTTAAATATACACTTTTCAAGAAATGTTATCTTGTAGGTGTACATAAAGTACTTAGCAATACATAACTAGCTAATTTTCTAGTGTGTGACATTTAAAGCTCCTACTGAACTGTACCTGAAAAGTAAGTACAAAAAGGAAAAGGAACAGCCAAATCCCCAAATACTTTTGTGTTTGTGTGCAGTGTTAATGATGACCTTTTGACATCTGTTCAGCATTCCTTAGCTATTGTACCTGATGGAAGAATTAAATGTGTGTATTCTCATTTATTTCATGTGATTGTGCAGAAAGATTGTTGGATTTTTTTCTTTTAAAAGTATTGTGTTTGAATGAAATTGTGTTTTGTACCACTAAAAATTTTGATTTTGTTTTCTTCCTTGGGTCAGAATATTTTTGGAAGGTTTATTCGTCTGTCAGACAGGATATCCAATGTAATAATGGCACATACATGATTCCAGAAGAAACAAAATTATTTTCTGGTTTTTTCCATTGATGGTACATAGAAAGATAGAGAAGAGCTCTCTGCTTCTCTTAGTCGGATATATCACGCTGTTTTCTTTATGTAGGAAAACACTATCGTAGATTTTTTTAAATTTAGAGGATGAGGAGTTTAAGTGTCAGTCTTGCTGATGTGGGGAAAAATCCTCCACAAAACCTTGCTGTCTCCAGCTTTACTCTTGATAGGAACTTGTGTGTATTGGCAGCTTAACAGTTTGAGCTTAGTTTTATTTGTGTGGTATTTATATAAGTATGTTTTATAGTATTCTTTTTTTTAAGCTTTGGCTACACTCTTGTAATATTAGATGTGCATCTGGTGTGTTAACTTTTCACGTGTGTTTGTGTGTATAAATATGTTGGGACAGGGGAAGAGTTAACCAACTAAATGGCTGTATTCAAATATTTTTCTGGTGTAATTGCTGAAAACCAAGGAGGGATTTCTGCCGTTTTTAAATAGTTTTGGGTTCTTTTAGTTTGAAAAAGAGTAAAAAGAGTGCCACAAGATTTCTTTTCCGTCCTCATGTTTGTTCAGTGTGTATTAATATACCTTATGTTGTTGCTGTTAGTTCATTAAATATAGTTATCTAAAAATGTGACAATAATAAATAATAAAGCCAGTGTATAGATTTTTCTGTACATGCTGTACATGTATAAATGACCCCATGGGTCTCCCAAAGTAAACTTTTAACATTCCATATCTTTTACTGTGCATATGCTACTGGCATGTAGCCACCCACCCACCCAGATTTAGCTGAAATAAATGAAATTTTTTCTAGTTTATTTGAGTAGAAAACTTGTAAAATACAAAGGTACTCACTTTGCTCATAAGGTTACTATATCAAAGTGTTTTCTTAAATGGAGTGTTGTGGGGTTTTTTTTGTCCTGCAGAACTGTGCACAATGTAATAAATTTTTACCTTATATGTTCCTTTTGCTTTCCTTTGCAGATGGGGTTTATACAGATTAATGAGGACTTCATATTTATTGAGCCACTCAATCGCACTTTGGCTGTGACAGGACATGCGCACAGGGCGTACAGACGAAAAAGGTCCGTAGAGGAGAAAATTTCTGAAAAGCCACCTTCTCAAAATCAGTACTGTGGTGTTGTTACAGGTAATGTAAAAATTTCACTGAAAAGTTTCAATGTAGCAAATATATTTTTAAGAGAAGAAGATAGGGGTTACAAAAGAACCTTGACAGAAGCAAAACCGATCATTCTTGTAGCAGTACCCTAGCATGGACTCTTGAGGTGGCATGCTAAAGCTTCTAAGGCTTCCTCTCGCTGGTTGGGAGAGGGAATTGTGCATTAGGGATAGACACTGCTTCTTAATATGCATTTGTATTTGAAAGTAGAAATCTTTAGAGTATTTTTAAATTTCAACTTAATAGTTAAAATCTATTTCTTGCCTCTCTGTGTCATCAGAGCTGCTTAATCACTCACTATGTGCAATTCTTGTACTTAATTTTCAGTTTTAAAACTAAGTTAAAGAGTTCTTCCTGGTTTTTTTTTCAGTCTTGAACTCCCGAATTTGTGATTTGTCTGAAGTGATTTGTATAAATGTTCTTGTTCTGTGAATGACACTTAGAAGATGTGTATGGAACAATCCTAATGCATCTTCCTCAATGGCAGGTTGTTGAGGTAGGAGGGTTTCATAGAAGTTTCAACAGAAGTGATGACTTCATAGTTTTCAGTGGAGAAGGGAAAAATGGCTTTTGTGCAAGATGGTGTTTTGTTTTTTCTGCTTCATCATCAGCTGTCATTCTTCAAAGGATGGAGGACATGTCAGTCCTTTGACCTCAGCATGAGCTGAGGGTATTTCTGATGTTGTTGTGAAAAAGTATTTTTCTCCTAGGAAATAAACCAGAACAAGTGCACATTTTTAGTCTTGTTTCTCATGTGTAAGTGAGATTCTGGCAAAAATGCAAAGAAAATGGCAGAAGTGCACTGGAATGATTAGGAGGCTGGATTATATGACATTTGGGATGAGGCAGAAGGAACTAAGTTATTGCAAGCAGGTAAGGAAAGATAAAGGAAGGATGCAGCTGCAGTTGTCTGGTGCCTAAGGGTCTGCAGAGGGAAGATGAAGCCAGACATTCCTTAGAGGTATGCTGTGACAGACAACAGTTGTAACTTGTGTTCAAGGAAGTTTCAATTTCCATAAGGAAAATAAAATCTCTACAAGAATGCTTTGCCCTGGAAGAGGTTGCCTGGAGAGGCTGTTGAGTCCACATCCTCAGGTATTTATAAGGCAGTCTAGAAATGGCTCTAAGAGGGCTGATCATGCTCTGACACTTGGCCTGACTTGAGCAGGAGGTTGGACTAGCTGCCCTCTGGAGATCATTGTCAGCCAAAACTTTTCCATGGCTGTCTGATCCTTCCTGAACTTTTATACTGCTCTGTCCACTTTGTATAGTTACAGAATAAATGTGACAGGTTTTGTGGTGGTTTTTTTTTTTTTTTCATTTTGGAAGCATTGTTTTTTTAGTTAGGCGTCCAACCAGAGTTTGAAATCAAAGATAAATTAGCAGAGCAAGGCTCTTTTTGCTCAAAGTGGGATAAAAAAAATGACAGAGAACTTCCTCCAGCTGGCTTTATATTACTCTTCTAAGCATTGTATTAAATTCACACTGCTTATCTGAAAGTTCAATTTACTGTATTATCAAAAGTTATTCACGTTAAGTAAAGCTGTTTATTCCTCCCTATTAGAGAAAAGTGAATTAGAGCATGCATGCCTGCATGTGTATGGGAATGAGAAAGGAAAAATGAAAAATATGCATGGTTTATGCACTGCAAAAAGGGGGGAGGAGTATCTGACAAAGTAGCAAAGAGTGATGAGTTTGAAAATGACTAAAGAGGCAAACTTGTTTGTCAGGACATTATTCTTCTGTGATGTTCATTATCAAATATCATTCACTTTCTCTTATGCTCTAAAATGGGAAAGTCAGTTTATTCTTTTGTAATAATCTGACAGTCAAAGCTCTGATTTGTTATAAATAATTTGTAAACAGAGAATCAAATATCTGCTTGAAGGAAATTTCATTATATCTACTACCAGCTTTAAAATTTCAGAATAGCTCAAGCCGTGCATAACTGAGTAGCATCTTCTGATGCAACGTTACTGCCAGGGAGTATAAATAGCTGCTAACTAGTGCTGTTGTACTAGCAAGACCAGTGCCTCACCCCACTGCTGCAGGTTATATTACGAAGAGGGAGTGCAGTAAGTTATATGCTTAAAAGCTCTGTCTATGCTGAGAGCAATTTGTTGGTGTGACATGAATTTAGTTAATATGACCAAAATATTCATGCTACAGACACTTGCTACACACATGGTACAGCCTTAAAGGTGAATAGAAGCATAAAAAAAAAGCACTTCAACGTAAGTGTTTCAGAATTCTAAGTCAAATAATAAGTTAAGTAGATCCATTAAACAAAAATAAAGCACATGAGTATGTGGGGCTCTGAGATAGCCTCAGCTGCCTTTGGTAGAGATGTGACTGTGAAACAGAGCAACTACAACCTTGATAACACAGCAACTTCTCAGCATTATGGTCCTATCTTACAACCATATCTCTTGCTTCTGCAGTGCTTGTGTGTCAGAATAGAGACGGGTATTTCTGTTGCTGGTTTTGTTCCAAATTGATCTCAAAGGCTGGCTACCTATCAAGCAAATATGCATTGCTGGTGATGAACTGTAATTATCAGAAGGAATGAATGTCTGTGCTGGAGGTGTTGAAGGATCACTGTTGGGAATAATAGCTTTTCATGGAGAACCAGCAGAGGCAATCAAAGAAGGTATTGTTTGTTGTCCATTGCCATTGAAGACTGGATTGAAAGTTGCTGCACAGCCAAACTTGTTTGGAGAGAACAAAGAACTTGTTTTTGTGAATGGAGTGGTTTTCTTATTAATTAGGCGAGAGAATCATACTGACAGAAGCAGATGCTTTCTTGATTATTGACAGTGTGCATGTGTATCCTTTTGTTGAAAGTGTCTATGATTTATTTGTGTACGTGAGCCAGTTGCATATAGACAGACCTTACACTCCACACCTTTCTTTAGCACATGGCCCATGAAACCTTTAAAAGAAGCCAGTGCAGAAGTGTGTTATAGAAAAAATGTGAGAGAAGCAGTTGTAATTAGAGCAAAGGACCACATTGGGAAGCTGAGGGTTTTTTTTTCCATGTGCTCTGAAGCACTTGTTCGAAACTGAAGTTGTTTGCACTGTGAACTGAACTCATGGTCAAGGCATGGGGTACATTGGGAAAAAAGAAATCTCTTATCCAGGATACTGTAAATGTGAATTTTGAATCCCCTCTGAATTTGTGAGATTGGAAGATTCCTCTTCTCCTTCTTAATTCTGGCATTAAACAATATACTGTCTTGAGATACAAGTGTGCTTTTCCTCTTAGAGTGATGTAATATTGCAGGGAAAAGCCTGCCAAGTACCACTGAATCAAAAGCAGAAGTTTTACTTTATGGGATGTAGACTGGGCAACACAGCTGGGAGAGCTTGCTCCACAGCCCATTTCTATGTGATAGTCATGCAATAAAATGTGCAAACAGTCTTGGTCATGGATCTATGAGATTGCATAAAATGGAGACAGGTGCTACTTGAGATACTTGTTTCTACTCCTTGGGTCAGAAAAAGTTGTCACTCTGTAGGAAAGTATTTAAATCCCTATTCAAATTATAGTGGAGGCATAGCTCATTCCTTCCTAAGCTTCTGAATGTTCCCTAGTAGGCAGAATACTGCAATTTCCGTATGACTACGTTACCCCCTGGGGAGTGATGGTGATTCCTCTGTAGTCTGGGCTGCATGTGCATATACTCAGGAAATACTTTTCTGCCTGAGGACTTGAAGGTGTCCAGGAGTCCTGTAGTCACAGCCTCTTCTTAATGTTGGCTCAGATACTTTATGTAACCTGTGATTATAGTAGCTGGATTTTAAAATGTCTAAAATTTTTAGAGTGGGGTTATTGTTTTGTTAACATTTCTGCTTGTTTTCTCTTAATTGCCTATTTTATGTCAAATGTACTTGCTGCAGTATTTTTAGCCTTCTTGCTGAAGTATTGCCGTATTCCTGGCTTTCCTTTTCAGTCAATCAAGTTTAAAAAAATATATGGGTATGGAATCTCCTTTTTTTCCATAGGTGCACCAGAAGTCTTATTGCACAGAATCCTCCTGTAGTATTTATTTTTTATTTTGGCAATGTAATTAAATTTTTAAGATGAATGTATGCATCTTTAATCTTGTTAGCACATGCGTTATTGATGTAGCTGGGTCTTTTGCAGCAGTTGTTGTCTCTTACATACTTCGCCTTCAATAATGAATAGTTCTTTGTAATTTTTACTTATTTATGAGTATGTAAAGAAACGAGAGTTTTTTGCCTAAAGCCTGTTTCACTTGTTATCTGGCAGCAGTTACTTGAATACAAGTAGTACCAAAATTACTAATTCCATTTATTTGAAGTTCTTAGGAAAGAGCTATAATTTTCAGATAAATGAGATCTCGTGATGGGGATTTCTGCCAGCAATTTGTAAAAGGTTGGCTGGCCAAGAACAGATTGTTCATTGGTTTGTTAATGGGAGAGATATCTAATGCAAATGATGGGCAGACAGCTTGTCTACAGAGCTGTGTAGTCTTCTCATCCACTACAATCCCAAAAGACAGAGATTTCAACAGCTTATGGGGCCACAGTGTTCTTAGTGTTTAGCACAATGATGTATTTTATTGTGGACTGTGAGTTCTGAATAGAAGTGCACCGCTAGCTATAACTTTAAGAGACATGTTAAGAGAATTCTCGTACATGCTAAGATTAAATTTAAGGTTTTCAATCACTAGCTGCTGTCTTTTACAAAGAAGCGAACAGTGAATAAATTGTTGCTGGAAACTGCACTGTGCCTATGAGGAAGGCATATTGACCAGGTGGGTCATAAGAGATGTTTTTTAACCCACATAGGTTTACTTTTTAAACTTAGACCTGTAGCTTACCCTTGCAGCATTAGCTGTTTGTATGGCAAGCCATAGTTGTATAGCTTATAGGGGGTGGTTTTTTTGGCACAAATACCAACACTGAGGTTTCATTAGAAATTATACTCAAAAGAGCAATGAAAACACACATAATGTTTTATAAACTAGGTTGTAGATCCTCAGTTAGCAAACATGAGTCAGGCTACAGTGTAGCAAAAGTTATAAGGCTAAGCAAGTGTCTGAAGGATCAGAATAAGAGACTTTAGATTTAGATAGCCTAAATTTATAAGCTGTTTCTACTTCTAGGTCATCAAACACCAAATATTTATTTCTGGAGAATACGTACTTTTTTATTTTAGTAAATGTGTTAGTAGGTCTTACACTGTCACCAATTCTAGAGGGATCAGTTAGACCTTCTCATATGTAATGGGATAGACTAAATCCTTCACATTACAATTGATACAGAGAAGGATAGACAACATTTTTAAAGTGTGCCTAATTTATACATGTTACATTGCAAAATATATATCTACATTGTATTTACATAAAATGTATATTACACATATATTTAAATCACAGACCCTTCTTCCACTGGTATTTCATATTTTAAATTTAATTTGTGAGTTAATTGACTTTGTGAGTTCATTTTTAGCAGTGTCCTGAAGAGTGACTTGTTTTTTGGAGAGTGGTCATGTATTTTAAAATACACTGCAGGAACTTTCCTATCAGAGATGAGATTGGTCAATTGCAAAACATTTCCTCAAAATCTCTGAATATTTGATTGTTTCCAGAATACAATTGTTATATCAAACATTGCTTTTTTTTAGGTAAACAGAGAGCCTGATATTCCGTTGTGGATGCTGGAAAAAACTTCACTTGGTTTCAGTGAGATCAGTCCCAGAAGTTTTACATCCTCTCAAGAGGATCTAACAAAATTTGTCTACTACAACAAGGAGTTTAATTTTGCATTTTGTTTTAAATTAGGTTATTTAAAATGGCATTGCTAACTGCTGTTTGTAAATCTGACCACCTTCTGGCTTGACAGTTTTCGTGTAATTGGGCGGGGGGGTTCAAATGTATTGTAGCAATAATGGGGATTTTGCTGGGTTTTTGGAGGCGAAACTGAAAATGAATGCCATTAATAACCTCAGTCTTACCACAAACATAACATGTTTTCAACTTGTAGCTTTCTGTAGATTTGGAGGCTTGTTTCCAAGGTTTGGTTTTGTTATTTTGCTTCAGCTGCTTATAATGACAGGAGCACTGATTTTGAAGTCATATCAGTAAAAACGCACTTCTTTCTTTCTAACAAACCTATGTCATTCTCTGTCATTCACCTGAAATATTCTCACATATCACAGAATTGTTGCAAGTATTCACCAAATACATGATTCTGTGGCAAATCTGTATTTGTTGTCTTGTATGCTAAGATATAATTGCATCAAGATATTTTCTCTGTGATTTATGAAGATGGACAGACAAAAATTCTGCAATGTCAGTGTGACTGGTTTTCCTTCAGTCCCAACATGAGTTTTCTCCCACAAACCAGAGACACGTATTCTTTTTATAAATATATAAGTTGAAAGGATGCAAATAATCTTTCTGACTTTACTTGAAAAGATGGATAAAATTTCTGTTTTCTTGGTATGAGCTAATATTTATACATAGTAAAGACCTTCAGTATGAGCCTTAGTATTGGCAGTGGCAAATAAGCATAATATATTAAAGTCCGTAGCTATTACTTTCCACTTAATGAGAGTTATAACATAACCGAGGGTAACAAATCCTAAAAAGTACTGCAGGAGTAGTTTGAAGGATGAGTTTCTCAAGCACTGTTTTGATTTACAGATAAAAGAAAATCCAAGACTCAGAAAGTGTCAGAAGGTGGAAGAGGAAAGCGATACTCTTACAAGTTACCTCAGGAGTACAACATAGAAACTGTTGTGGTGGCAGATCCAGCTATGGTTTCGTATCATGGAACAGATGCTGCCAGAAGATTTATTCTAACCATCTTAAACATGGTAGGAAATTTAAAACTAATATTGATGATTTGCCAACAATGCCAGCCTGCCAACCGCTGGCTGATTTCATTGCTCCTTCTCATGATTCTGACTGAACACCTGTAAGGCACAGTCAGAGCAGGACCATCAGCAGGCTGTCAAGACTTAGTCCATATGTTTTGCAGCAGAAAACCATGATGCTGCAGGCTTGTTTGTGCTGTCTGGTCATACATCTCAGGGAAGCTTGGAAATGAGACAACAAGATGACTTTTTGGTTAGAAGCCCATGGTATTGTTGGAAAGGTTGGGATATTGGATAGTTTCTGGTGACTTGTGCTGGTTATGAAGACATGACATTGTTACAAAAAGGGATTGTGTGATTGGTAGTGGTGGAAAAGAGCGAAAGAGTAATGAACGTGGACAATTACATTCCCTTCCAGTCCTATCTGGAGCTGTAGTGCACTCATTTGGTGCATAAAGCAGTGAAAAATATCACCTGTAATATACAAGTAAAGATTATTCTAACGAAGGAGCATAAGCTGAAAAATTAGTATAAGCTTTAACTATTCTGAATGGTAGGAAGAATTAGACAGTTGGATGTTGGCTCAGACCACTTGGTCCAAGATCATGGATTTAACTGAATATAAATTTCCATGTGAACAGTATTAAATGTGTGCATGAATATTTGGAAAAACAGGCCACAGTTTATAAAGTGATTGTGGTGGCCATTGAGAAGAAAAGGTCTTTATTTATGTTCCCAGAATGAATATTGTCTAAACTCTGTTTCTACTTCAGAATACCAACACAGCACATTATTTTAATGTTCTGTTCAGATGACAGAAAATAAAAGCAGTCACAGTAGAACATGAGAGCTTTTGAGGTTCTTTGGGGTTCTGTTATTTGTATTTAGTGTACATGCAATACAAGTTCATATTTTTATTTGTTGTTTTTTTAATCTCTCTTAGGTTTTTAATCTTTTCCAACACAAGAGTCTAGGATTACAAGTAAATCTTCGGGTGACTAAACTTGTCCTTCTTCATGAGACTCCAGTAGGTATTTATGACATTTGTCTTAGCCTGTAGAGGGTAATGCTACTTATCTTGTTGCTCTGCAAAGGCTTGCAATATTCACGAACTTTAATGGCTAAAAAATTACCTTCGTTAGCTTTTGTATACTATTTAGTGATTTGTACTGGTGAGCAGCCCCAATAAAGATTAACCTTCTCCTAATATATGTGCTGCATGTATTCAGACTTTCCTGTGCTTACAAGTAAAAGTCAGTCAAAGTTTCCATGTGGAAATCAGGTAGATCTTTGCAGAATCTGCTTCTGCTCTGCTTTTTGTGCATTTACATATCTCAATAGAAAAATAATCTCCTTTAAATCCATTGGATTGTAGAAGGAGAACTGATGTTCTTTATTGTCTAATCCCTAGACAAACAAAAGCTGATATAGCACTTAGTTCATAAGGAAATGGGATTCCCTTACCAATAGTTCTAATCTAAAATATTATAATTTTCCAGTGAATAAGTATTTCTTTCCTCAGTTCCTCTCAGCAGTTGGAGTAATCGCATTTCATGTTCAAATTCTGAATCTTAACATCATTGTGCTTTTTCTTACCATGGATAATGAGAAATCAGCAAATAAATATGGCTAGAGTTTGGGTGAACAGATGCATTTACACTCTCAAAGCACTGTCTTCATTTGTATCTTTAACATGTGAGGAAGGTGGTCTCTGCACCTGAAGTTTGAGTTGTTTTGCCATGGACATATTATGCCATAAAAAGCTGAATATTTTGCTAGCTCAGTCAAAAAAGGTTCCAAATTCTATTTATAAGATCCTAATTTTAGTAACATTAATTGTTTTTTTATTTCCAGGCAGATATGTATATTGGGCATCATGGTGAAAAAATGCTGGAAAGCTTTTGTAAATGGCAACACGAAGAATTTGGCAAGAAGAATGATATACACTTAGAAATGTCGACAAGCTGGGGAGAAGACATGACTTCGGTTGATGCAGCCATACTGATCACGAGGTAAAGTAGTGAAAAATGAGCATTAAAAAATAGGCAGAAGGCCAGTGTGGACATAGATCAAAGTAGATAGCCAACACAGTAAGAACTGAGTTTGCAGTGAGGAAGGGAGCATTGTGAGGCATCTGGAAAGGTGGTGGTAAAGTGTTGTAAGGTAAAGGTGGTGCAGAAAGCAGTATGTCCAAGATGGTAAACATTTGAAATGATGAACAGTTTAGTCTCTGGTTTCTTCTTTGGCTATATATCTAAGGCCTTATTTGTATAGCAAAGGTTGGAATCCTTCATCCATGTGCCTTTGTTTAAAAGAGGCAGCGCCCCAGACCTGTAGATACTTTCAGTCAAGACACAAAAGCATATTTCAACCATTCAGAGCTAGATCGGCATTAGGCACATTACTGAGTTATGCTTCCCTCTTGCTGACCTCGAACTGGTGTGATTCACTGTGTGCTGAAGGTACATCACATACGTCTTCAGTATGTGCCCTGCAGCCACAAGGGTATGATTCCAGATCTGCAGTTCCTTGTAACTCTTAAGTGTCAGGCATTTCACACATTGAGAAGGAAATAGGCCTTCAGTTCATCTCTTCCTTCCAAGCAGGTACTGTCATGGTTTTGTCTGTAAGTGGTGCACAGGGGGGATGCTTGTTGGTGTTCAGCCAGCATACAGGCATGATACAGAGGAAAGGACAGAACTGTGATTCAACCACCCTAGGGTTGGACTTAGTGCCATTTTTGAGGTGGAGCTTGGACTGGATAACCTTCAGAGCTCCCTTCCAAAGAAAATTCCTGTGACTGTCTGTGGCAGAGTACCACTCTGCAGTCCCATGCTAGTCAGTGGTATAGTATCCTAAAACCACGTGTAATCTTTACACCTATATGTAGTCTTCTGCTGTTTATTCAGAGCACTCTTACTGGGACCCTATATAAAATAAAAATTATGCGTTTTTCTTTAAATTAGTTTCATTCTGATTACTCCAATATCTATAGTGTATTTCAATCTTTTGGAGCAGAAGAATGCTTCCCTAAATTTTCCTGCTTTGGAGAGCCAGTTACTTAGAGGAAGCAGGAAATTTAGAAGTCCAAACTATCTTTGGTGAAAGCTCTTGTTTTGTTGTTCAATCCCTTCTTACCTTTTCTTAGAAAAGCCCACACTTCTTACTCTGTGTCTTCCTCCTCTATTTGATGTATATATCAGTTTTATGGATTGTTGGGGCTTTAAGGGGGTGGATTATTCTTTGTTACCCATTTTTACTTTAGCTAAGCAGTGGTGCTTCTCATGAGCTCCTTTCAAGTCTGGTGGAAGACACAAGAAATAATGTTCTCTGCAGCAACTTTTCCTTAGCTCATCAGGAAACATACTTGGAGTGACAGACTAGAAGTAGATTTTGTAGATTAAGACCCCAAACTGATTTTAATAGTAGTGAGTGCATTGTGGAGCTGGGACGGCATGGGGGTGTAAGGTCTAGGAAGAAAGAAGGGGGAAGAAAAGAAGCAAGCAGTAGAAAAGAGTAAACTTGGGCCAAGGCATAAAGGATGCCTGAGTATCATACATGGCAGTGGGTTAATCAGGATGGCTAAAGGGGAACAGACTTCCTTACATCTAGATGTTCCTTGTGACTGTTCAAAGATAATGAACCATAGCATTCTGCTTGTCCCTGGGCTCTCTTATTTGAGACAGCTGAGGCAGCCAGCAGTATCTGCAATAGCAGCAGCAGTTTGAGCAAGCATCAAATTCTTCAAATCTGTATGGGCCCGGGGAGTGAACTTAGGGCTGCATTCTTTAGCTTGTAAGGTGTATCTCATGAGTAGTAAGATGCTATAAAATAAATAAAGCCTGTGACACCTTTTTCCTGTCATTGTTTCATCTTCAGCTTAATGAGCCTTTATGGGAAGAGGCAGAGGCATTCTGAACTGATGCAATTAGTTAAGTTGATGAGAGTCACTGGTCTGGAAATGTCTTCAACTGTCAGTGTTTTTGGCCACACAGCATTTTGGATTTAATGCAACATTTCTGGAAGTCTTGGTGGATGACAAGTTGACCACAAGCTGGTAGTGTACCCTTGTGGCAAGGAGGACCAATGAGATCCTGGGGCGCATTGAGAAGAATGTGGCCAGCAGGTTGAGGAAGGTGATCCTGCCCCTCTATTTGCTCACATTTGTGGTATTGTGTTCAGTTCTGGGCTCCTCAGTATAAGAAAGACAAGGAGGTACTGCAGAGGGTCCAGCAGAGGCCACAGAGATGACCTGGGGTCTGGAGCATCTCTCTTATGAGGAGAGACTGCAGGAGCTGAGCCTTTCTATTCCAGAGAAGACTGAGAGGAGACCTCATTAGTGAATATAAATATCTCAAAGGCAAGTGCCAAGAGGATGGTGCCAGACTCCAGTGGTGCCCAACCAGACAAAGGCCAATGGCCATAAACCAAAATACAAGAAATTCCACCTCAACCTGAGGAATAACTTCTTTACATTGATATTTTCAGAGCACTGGAACAGGCTGCACAGGGAGGTCATGGAATCTCCCTCTCTGGAGACATTTACACACCACTGGGACATGTTCCTGTGTCACCTGATCCAGGTAACCCTACCTTGACAGGAGGATTGGACTGGNTTGACAGGAGGATTGGACTGGATGATCTCTAGAAGTCTCTTCCAACCCTAACAATTCTGGGATTCTGTGATTCTAAATGGTGAAAAAGCTTTGTAAAAGTCTGATCATGTGTTAAGATGCTTTCCTGCTTTGTAATAATGATATTCTGGTTTCATAGAATCATAAAATTGTTTGGGTTGGAATGGACCTTAAAGATCATCTAATTCCAAACCTCCCTCCCCTATGGGCAGGGATACATTGTATTAGAGCAGATTGGTCAAAGCCCCGTCCAACTCAGCCTTTAGAATTTCCAGGANACATTGATATTTTCAGAGCACTGGAACAGGCTGCACAGGGAGGTCATGGAATCTCCCTCTCTGGAGACATTTACACACCACTGGGACATGTTCCTGTGTCACCTGATCCAGGTAACCCTACCTTGACAGGAGGATTGGACTGGATGATCTCTAGAAGTCTCTTCCATCCCTAACAATTCTGGGATTCTGTGATTCTAAATGGTGAAAAAGCTTTGTAAAAGTCTGATCATGTGTTAAGATGCTTTCCTGCTTTGTAATAATGATATTCTGGTTTCATAGAATCATAAAATTGTTTGGGTTGGAATGGACCTTAAAGATCATCTAATTCCAAACCTCCCTCCCCTATGGGCAGGGATACATTGTATTAGAGCAGATTGGTCAAAGCCCCGTCCAACTCAGCCTTTAGAATTTCCAGGAATGGGGCATTCACAGCTTCTCTGGGTAACCTAGGCCAATGTCTCATGTATCTACAGTAAAGAATTTATTCCCTGTATCTAATATAAACCTAGCCAATTTCCATTTAATGACATTCCCCTCTGTCCTGTTACTACATGCCCTTGGAAATGTCCTCTCCTGTCTTCCTGTAGGCCTGCTTTTTAGGTACTCCTAAAGCACCTAAAGCTCATAAGAGCTCCTCTTTTCTCCAGGCTGACCAACCCAAACTGTCTTAGCCTGTCTTCATAGGAGAGGTGCTCCAGCTCTCACATGCCTCTTGTCTGGACTCGCTCCAGAGTTGTCTACAATGTTTTACCTGTCAGTTTAAATACAATTTTTTAGGATTAAATCTCTGATCAGTTTTAAGGAATTTGAAGTAGAGAGAAGGGAAGTGATTGATTAGATGTCAGACAGTAGGTCAGTGCTGGAGCCAGAAATTAAAGATCTGTTCTTCTGACGTTTTTATTTTTCAACAGTATTACTCTCCAGACTGTACTTGAGAGCTGCTTTAGCTGCTAATAAATCATACCAGAGCAATTTTCTGACTGGGAATGTTTTGCTGATCCAGGCTACCTCTACACATCATCAGGTTTATGGTATAGCTAACACCATGTGTGGCTCTACACGTGTGTTTTGTTAATTCAGAGTCTCATTCTGTTTTGCAAGCATGAAACAAACTCCTTTGTCACAACTTCCAAAGAGCTTTGAACAGCAGGTCTGCTTTATGGAGAGAAATTATTTTGTTTATACAGATGAACACCAACTGCTTGGTGTTGTTAGAGTAAATGTGTAAAGTTTTGGGTATCCAACACATTCTGTGGCAGCTATCTGAAAAGTTGCCACATCTCCTCTTTTGTCTTGCATAATAATAGAACAGCAAGAGTTCTTTGTGAAAGTTTTCCTGAGCTTTCATATGCCAGTTTTGTGTAGTAACCAAAATAGTTAGAAATGAAGTATTTAGTGTTCTGCAGAGCTAATTTTTAATGCCTAGGTACAAAGAGTGTAATATGGATTTTATAGAGACCATTATTCAGCAGCCAAAGGGCCATCATAGCCTTTTCAGGAAAAACATACTTTTCAAAACTTATTTCTGCATTTATTCTGTAAGGATAAAAGCAAAACCAACTTCTCCCTACAGCTTTCTCTGCTGCCCAGATAGACTGTAATACTGCATATCTGCTACCAATTAATTTCAACTTACTTTGGTCCTATTTCATGATGTCAGTTTTTGTTTGGTTTCCCTTTAAATTGGCTTATTTTGATGAAATAATATGCTTTTTAAAATATGGTGCCATGAAGTAGAAGAACCGCAGAAAGAGTCTGTAATGTATTTAGAAAAGATTACTAGGGAGCTTGGATATTAAGAGAATGTGATAATTAAAAATTCTTTTAAGGACTGTCTTGATAAAGCTACCTGTTTCATCAAGTAAGTTTTACTGTATTCACAGTCATAAATTAGCAGAGTTACTTTAAAGAGACACAATATCAGAAGATTTTTCTGAGGAAAAAAGGAAGCGTGTTGCATCAACATCCTCCTTGCCTTTTAAGTTTCAGGGTCTGAGTGTGCAGAGACAAGCCCTGATTTTGGTGGCCCCTGAGATGACATTACCAGTTGCTGTCTGCACAGGTTGCTTGACCTGAATGAGGCAACTGAAGATAAGGCAGGAAAAGGGCCATGGAATTCCCAGTTGTTCTGTGGTGGTGCTCAAGTTCATATATAGCCTCTATTGCAAATTAGGTAATGAAAACTCTATTGCAAATTAGGTAATGAGGTGTACAAACGTATGATTACAAGAATGAGGCAGAATCTACCTTCACTTAAAAATTATACATTTTGCTGCTTTTCCAGTGCATCAGTCAATCTGCTGAGTCACAGTGGTTTGTAGAATAAGTGTGAAAAGAATAATACAGAAAAAGACCAAATTCTTTATTCTCCTCCTCGGAACCGATATTTTAACGTGTTCTTATGGCAGAAAGTAGACCTGTGATTCTCCTAATATTCATCAGGTAGTGATGCTTCGTGTTGATAGTGTGCATCAGCCATTTATTCATATGATCTTCAGTATCTGGGATCTCCTTTCCCTGGGTGACACATAATTGAAAGAGTACTGTTGGGCAATTTCACTGTAAGAAAGTGCCTTGTTCTATAAAAGTACCTAATGGCACAAACAGCACTTAGATTTCATAAATATTGTTTCACTTCCAATAGTTTCAACCATCCAACCAACCAACCAACCATCTCCCCAAAGCTTGCACGAGATTTTTTTAAGTGTTGCTATTACCTTCCAAGGCACAGAAGAAATACAGTTATTTTTCTGACTTTGCTTTTTATTACCTTTCTGAACCAAAAATAAATCCTCAAGAAAGTCAGAGGAAGAAGACTGTGAAAGATCCCTGCATGAATGAAACTGATATTACAGGGACATCGCAGAAGCCTGGAGTGTTTGGCAGTCAAAATTGTTGAAATGTATAGAGATAGCGATAGAGATAGAGATTGGATTATTAAGGTGCTACTGCTGTCCTTAAACTCCTAGTGAATTTCAGCTTTGGAAAAGTGAATTCTTGCAAATGCACAATAAAAAATGAGATTATTCTTAATTTTGTCTTCATCGCGGTAACTTCAATACTGCCAACTCTCTTGATGATTTTGTACTCATTATCAACTCTTTTGATAATTTGATTTGTTTGACACTAACAGCAAGCATCAAGGAAGTTAATGAGAATTTTACATGGCTTTTCTGTTAATTATTTAGTAGTAGCATTGTAGATGCAGTAGAAAGTAGGAAAACCTGAAAAGATCATATTTTAAATAAAAAGTTTTGTCCTTTTTTTTAAAGCCAGAATCTCTTGTAAAATTGAAGTCTTGTATTTTTACCTTGTGTATTTAAAAAAAAATCACACTAATTTTAAATAATCGGATGCTATTTTGGGTTTTAATTTTTATGTTTAAGGTATTTGAGTCTGTGAAGTGATAATGCTTGTAATAATGGTGTGGGAAGAATTTGCATGAATTTACCTGTTGCTGTCAGCTTACTCTTTCAAGCTCTAATAATTAGGCTATGTATGTTCCATTAGTACAGATCTGTTCCACAGGAATACATGGACTTAAATTAAATTTAAAATCTCTGAGTATCTAGTGTGAGACCCAAACATAAAATTTAGACTGTTATTTTTACATTTTAATTTTCCTGGTGGTTAAATAGGCAGGCAAGTCTTGGACAAAATTTTGAAAGCAAGATTTATTGTTCAGCAGTAAATTACTAGCATGGTTATTTATTTTCTACATAGAGGGTTGGACTTATTTCTAATTTTTCTTATTTCAGCTTTCAGCCATGGATCTCTTTGTACCCTTTGCTGCTAAAATCTGTTGGAAAACTCCTCCCTATGAAAATACTTGTAGGCTGTGCTCAAGTCAAAACTCTTCTTTGTCTCAGAGTAATTTGCAAAGGTTGCTCTGTGTAATTGTTCTCTCACTTCTTTCCAGACCTTTTCTGCTTTACAAAACTATTTTTTTCAAGCATAAGTACCAGAACTGGACACAATATTGTGTGAATAGAAGTAGTGGTGTCATTTTGATATTTTCCTGTATCTTTATCCAAGGATGCTGCTCCGTCCTACTGCCTGTTTCCAAATGCTCATTTTTTCTGTTGTTTTGTCTAATCAAGTTGGGAGGCAACTTTTGGCTACACTAGAAGAAAATTTACTCAGATGAGTTATCTTTAAAATTTGGTCTCTCCTGATTCCTATGTGTATCTATCAGAACTCATTTAAATTTCAAACTTTACCAGGAATGCTTTTGTATTTTCTTCTTTGTGTTTTCTTTCATTGTTTAATGCTAATGCTGAGTCTAGGTTCTGTTTGACTCCACTCAAGAGCACCTTGCTTGGATTCCTAACTACTCTGTATCTGTTTCCATATATTAATGGTACATTCAATTCAGCCATTCGACAACTTATTACACTTCTGAGATGTTGTTTTTTAGTCTGACTGAAATGTGAGCTTTATAAGGACTATTTACATCACCCTTTTTAATCTCAGTTCAGCTTTACAGAGCCTAAGTGATGTGTTAACCATTTTAACTAATTAAATATATTATTTCCTGTTATTCCTAAGATACACTTACACTTTCATCATTACATACTGGTGCCTTTGAGATTTACCCTCAAAATAATAAACAGTTTCTGAAATACCATTTACACTAGTACCATTGTCCATTTATTTAAATTCCCGAATAAATAGTAAATAAGTAATTTTTCTTAGGGTTCATTAACACCAAAATAATTTTTAATTTAATTATTGTCATTGAAAGTGCATTTATTAATTAGTATATATGTGCTTGGTTTATATGTGAGAATTATTTCAATATAAATTATTCAGTCCTGTTGTGTGAAGAGACAGGAACATCTTCAGTGTTGTAGTTATTCACTTTGCACAATGCAAGGGAAGGCATTTGCAATTTGATGATAATGTCACTTGCCACAATTGCCATTAATTGCAGCTATTCCTTATAAAAATCTCATGATTTGAGGAAACTTACTACTTGAGCAATAAGCCTCAAAAATGTAAGCCCTGGAATCAATAACAGCAGAAGTTAGACTGCAGTTTCAAGCATTCTAACTTCTGTTATTCAAGCTCCATGTTTCAAAATTGAAAAACATTAGAGAAACTGGAGTAGAGTGAAGCTGGAATGAAGATCTGGTAGACTGGTAAAATCTGTTACTTGTCCTTCTTATCTTTTCTCCCATATAGGGTATGGAAGGAAATGATATACCAGCCTGAGTAAAAAATAGATCTTTTGGCTATTTTGACTTGCCAAAACCAGGTATTAAATTTATCTAAAATGGGAAATTGCTTTAAATTATTCACAAAAGATAAGGCTGGATTTTAATTAGTCTTTCTTTACTGTTCTTTTTGTTTTCTGTTGTACATCCCACCTACACACCAGGATTTATTTTAACAAAGACAATGTACTGAGATACTTTGTATTTAGAAATTAAGTATCCTTTGTGTGCTGTGAAGGTCTTTCATAATGCTATATGTAGTAAACTAAAATCTACAAACTAAACATAAGTTTCTGAAACAATGCATTATTGGTTACCTGTCCTTGCCTAGAACCTTTTTCTGCCGTTAGCCAATTCATTCAAGTGCAGAATTCAGGCATAGATAGTGTGAAAGCTCCTCCTTTCCTTCACTTGAGTAACGGCCTGTTTTCCCTTCCATGTGTATGCAAAGTAACCATTTGGAGTAATGGACATTATGTCCTGGGTACCGCTTGGAGTGGGTGGGCTTTGACCATTTTTTGCTTTCATTGACAGACTCAGTTACCAACTGCTGCCACTAAAGCTTCTGTATGCTGTAATGGTAATTTTAATATATTTGCTCTGTTTTGCTGAGAGAAGGGATGAGAAGGACGAAGGCAAATAATCTGTCTGAGGACTTAGTAGTGTGCTTTATTTTTGTGAGAGTCACTGGTAGGTTTAGCTAGAACTGTAAATCTTTACTAAGGAGCCTAGTCCCAATTGTATGTAATACATTCATATTCCTGGAAATTAAAGGAGGTATTACATTCTTTCAGTGTAAGTCGGGAACTAAGAATGGTTTACTATATTTCCCTCTTGCCAAATCATATCAGTACCATTTCCCCCAAGTCCCATAATGAAACCCTGAATGCACAGCATAATCATAGTCAGATTCAGCCAAGAAGTGAAAACAAAAGAAAACCAGCTCAGTACGTATATGAGAAGAAAGTTATTACATGAGCAGAAACCTCTTGGATATTGGCAGTTTTAAAATGTAACATATCATTCTTTTACATTTGAAGGTATGATCTATTTTTTCTTTTCCCTTTTCCTTTTTTTTTTTTTTACTTAATATTGCATCAATTAATTTTTATGGTGGTTGGGTGGGTGTGCATGGATGGCAGTCAATGTCCTTAAATTGTCTTTATGCATGTTCTCTTGCTTCACCTCAAGTCCCATATTTCTAATCATTCTGTCATGTTGCTTAAAAAGACAGTAAGTCCCTTGTGTCAAATAGCACAAAACAAAGAACTGTGCACAACCCAGTGCATTACTGCAATATCTTGCAGGTTCGAAAAAATAAAATAACTTTCTTCTGTGTCTGATTGTAGTTTCTTGTTCACTGCCTTTTGCTCAATTCCAGGGCCCTTTTGAGTGTATTCCTAGACTGTCCTTACCAGTTTACTCACAACTTTATCAATTTATAGCACTGCCATTCTTCTCTTCTATGGCAATATCTGGCAGTGGTCACTGGTTAATTAAAACTATATAACCCCATGCATCTATATATGTGGCCCTTAACAACTGTCAGAAATTTGCCAACCTCTAGAAATTGCTTTTGGGTCTAAATCCCTATGTAGAAATAGTCTGTGGGAAACAAACAAACAGCTCTTGGAGTAATTAAACTTTGTAAAAAAATAAGTGTCAGTATCTTTCATTTCAAGCACAAAACAATTCCTACATTTTGTTCCTGGAAAATGGATGTTTCTCTATATGTATATCTGTATCATTATCAGTCTGTGTGTCTATCTGTGTACCTTCATAGACAGAATATTAAGAACTAAATTTCTCTGATTCGTATGATCTCCCCCAAAAAACAAAGACCCTTACTCTGTGGCACAGCAGAAAAACAGAACTTCTTTGTTTGTGGGATTGCTATACTTGAGGTTCTTTTGTTGTTTTTTTTCCCCACTGGTTTCCTCCCAGCCTCTCCAATTCATGTGTACCTCAGCAGCCCTTTTTTAAACTTAAAATAACAAATTGACTTTACTTATAAACACTCCATTAAAAAACAAATTGACTTTACTTATAAACACTCCATTAAAAATCAGTTTTCCCTTTGCTCTTTTAGTAACTTGTTGTGTGTCTCTGAGAAGAAGTAAAATACATGTGAAATCAAAATGAATCCCAAGAAGATACTTAAGACACAGTTTAAATGTTTATTCTGCTTTATGCAATAGAGCAGTCTGGACTAAACTATATGTTGGAGATAGGGTAGTTAATTTTTATAAGTCTTCCACTACTATAAGGGGATGCACTAGCAGAAATGCTTCTTTTAACATTCCTATATCCATTGACTTGCTAGAATAAAAGCTTTCTGTCTATTACTGATCTAAATGCTGCATTTGAATCTCATGTAAAGCACTGGAAATATCTTCATTTCAAATGATAGGAAAACTAGCTTTAGACTTGTTACTTTTCAAGATGCTTACAGAAGAAGGAAAAAAAAACCACAAAACCCAAAAGAACATAGAAGTTAGGTGCATGCAATTTGAATATACGGTACATGTTTTGTCACCTGACTACTCTTAAATCTGCTCTGAGAATAAGCTGGAGTTTTAAGTGCTCTGTGGAATCCCAGCCTTTGCTTCCTCTTGTTCATTTTTGAGATAATGGTGTTCTGTATTTATTCATTGAGCCGTAAAAAATGTTTCTAAATAGGTTACACAGTTGTTAATGTCTAACAGCTTGACTTGCTTAACGTTTTTTCTTTCACCCCCAACTCTAGGAAGGATTTCTGTGTACATAAGGATGAACCATGTGATACTGTTGGTAAGTAAATAAACATAAGAGACTGTGTATAAACTACGTATCAAAATTAGTTATATGTAAATAGAAATGTGAAGCTAAAAGATGACAGCAAAATCAGTGATGGAAAGCAGTAACTAGTTAAAATTCAAAATACATCTTAAATGCTAATAATACTGTTAGATTGGTGTATGCTTCTAGCAAAATACTGTGTTTTAGTACTATATTTCCATGTCTTTCTTAGAGCAGACTTTAAAACCTTTTTCTTTTTAGTCTCACTGACTAATAGGAAATTGTTTTACTATTTTTAATTTTGGATATGAAACTAAGAAAATGTGTTTATGATTTTTTTTATGCAATGGATTTATCTTTGGTGTGAATATGTTTATGATCTATAAAAGAAGTTTCCATTCTTATGGAATGGAATTATCTAATGCATGATACAGTGTTTATAAGCTATGTATGTAAGAAGCTTATGAATGTCTTCAAAAGAATGCAGAATGTGAGCTATTGTGAAAGGCATCTTCTGATATCTTCAGTTAAAGTAAGTGCAGGCTGCATTGAGTGTATCTGTAAACATTTATTTAGTTCACACACTTTTTGGAAGACAGTTTTTCAGTGTAAAGGTCTGGTGGAACAGGTAGTGAAAAAATAGCAGTTGCTCTGTTCAGTTATAATTCTGGGTGAAAACATGCCATGACCTTAATCGAAGGATGTCATGGCGTGTTCTTAACCTAGAATTTCAGTTTCCTAATAGAAGCCTTTAACAGTTCTGTATGTGAATACAAGTATTCAGAGCCTAATTTTTTTCAGTAACATTAGAATGATAATAATGTCTTATTGTCATACTTGTACTCCCTCCTAGGTAGGGAAGAAGTAGATTTTTTTTCCTGTTTCATTTCAGTTGCAAAGGTTTGAGGAGAATTCTTACGTAAACTGTATTACCTCACCACTTGCTACTCTTTTTTCTTTTACTGCTGTATCCCAAGTGTATGTGACTTTGTCTGTGGGATGGGTATCAATAAAAAAGCCTTATAAATAAGAATGTAATGTGTTTTACAGCAGTAAATGATTAAGAGTTCATAGTGTTCTTTCACTAATTTGTATTGGTAGTAGGTGAATTTTGTAGGAGTGTTTCTTGTTTACAGGCATTTATTTTTGACTTACTAGTGCAAAAATATTTACTTCCAGCTGAAAGAGGAAGTGACAAGAAGTCTTCATCATTTTATGTTGATCTAAAGTGAAAATTAAATCTGTAGTATTTCAAGTATATCTAAATCATGATAGGTTGCTTCCTGAATTTCATAATTGAAGTGAATATATTCCAGGATTTTCCCTGAACAGTGTTTTCTCTTTGGCTGAAGCTTGGAAGTAATAGGAGAGCTATTTATCTCTGAATTTGTCCATAGAATTTTGAATTGAGTAAGATTAAAATGGTTCCGGTATCAGTAATTAACAATTCTGTGGTGAACAAGCTGGAATGAAACTTAAAAATGTGGCAGTCTATTAATTGTTAAGAGCACGGGAAGTAAAGAATTTGCAATCTTAATATTGTGATAAGCAAAATGAAGTAGAGATCTTGACTGAATGATCTGGCATATTGTGGATTGGCTGTTATGGACTTTCCCATTCTCTGTGTTGTTCTTTGGAGGTTTCTTCAGGACCCCAACCACAGTTGTGTGTATCGTTCTTTCCATATAGGCACAATTGTGCAGCACAAGCAAAGGTCATTTTTTTCCCTACGTTTCATCATTTATTTTATGAACGTCAATCATTATTTTCCCAGATGAATATAGTGCTTTTCCATAAATGTAGGGTATCATTTCTTCCATGAATATTTATAGTACTGTGGCTCCATGCTCACTGTTTAGAAGATAATTTTCTGAGGGTGTTGTCCGCCATCATTCTGGGGCTCATCTAAGGAAGGGTATTGAAAAACTTTGCACATTTCTCTTGAAGAGAATTTTTAAGTTATCTTACTGCCGTGGATACATTATGTCAATTATTTTTAGGCTAACAGGTCTATAATGCCGAACTGTTGAAAGTACGTATAGAAGGTGGTTTAATTTTGTTATCTTTACTCTGACTTTTTTTTCCCCTAGGAAAACCAGATTAAAGATTTTAGATTACAGCATGAGTAAAAGAAAGAAAATGAAGGGTAGTTTGATCTTCCTATATTCATGCAACAAGTTTATAGGCAAAAAGAGACAGTACATTCTAGGGATGTATCACATGCTGTAAATTACAGAATTTGCTAAAGAGAGTAAATGAGAAATGATAATGTAGTATAGGATTCCCCAATGTCCAGACCTTGCCTCACCTTCCCCCCTCTCAAAAAATCCAGAAGAATACACAATAAAGACTCTTCTCTACCTTAAAGAGAGGTATAAAGCAAATCTCTCGGAAATATTAATATAACTGTACAGGAATATGGGGCAGTAGCCATGGTCTTTGTAGCACTTTAGGCAATCCAGAAATGAACATTATGAGAAGGGAGCGTGTACAGGACAGACCTCATTATTGGAAAGGGTTGTCGTGTTGGATAATAGTTCTTTGCAATGATGGATACTAAGCAGATAAATACTGGATTTATTGTTTAGTCATTACATGTCAAGGCTCACACTTTTCAGACTGGACATGAGTATCCTCTTAAACCAGAAAGTGACAGTTTGCTGTTATATAGACAAAGTTTTCATGTATTTAGGTGGCAAATAAAACACTGTTGTGTGTTCTATTTTCTGTAGAACAAGACTGTAAGTGTGGAACTTATGCACTCTTCAAAAAATACTTTCTCATTGTCTCTTTAAATAACTGTGATTTGTATGAAGATTTAATGGTTTAAAGATATAATTAACCAAGAACTCTGTTAACCAGAATAAAACGTTTACTCAAAATCAAAGCCATATGACAAACCTCCCTAGAAATATGCTGAAGTATATTTCATTAATAATTTTGAAGAAAATATGTGGTGATAATCTTCTAAATATTCCTTCAGAGAAGCTGAGTTCTTCTTCTTCAAAGAAGAATTTAATGTGGAAAAATAGAAGTTTTTTTTTTTCTATAGTGATAAAAACCATGATTTACAGTGATTGTCAAAATATTACATTCTTAGTCAGGAAAAAAAAATCTATCTATCTTGGAGACCAAGCGTCGTGGAGAAGAGAAGGCTTTGGGGAGACCTCGTTGTGCCTCTCCAATACCTGAAGGGGACTTACAAAAAGAAGGAAGAAGAGTTTTTTATGCAGGCAGATAGTGGCAGGACAAGGGGAAATGGTTTTAAACTGAAAGAGGACAAGTGTGGATTAGATACAGTAAGAAATTCTTTATTCAGAGGGTGGTGAAGTGCTGGAACTGGTTGCAGCATGGCAGGGAGGTTGGAACTAGATGATCTTTAAGGTCCCGTCCAATCACTCTGTGATTCCAAAACTGATTAGTACTTCATATTTTATAGCTTTGCAAAGTAGACAGGAAGAGAAGAATTATTTCAGAAATTTTATTTGATTTACACAAGGTGTCTTGAAGTTTAGGAAGTAGAGTGTATTTATTTTCTGCTTACAATATTAAGTATTTCCCTATTGCTGGAAAGGCTTGGAAATCTCTGCTGTATGTAGCCAGGGAGTTCAGGGTCCACTTTCTTACTTCATGATGTAAATCCGGAGTAACTCAGATAATTGCCTTCCTTATCTAATCCCATGTTCCTGTAAAACATTAAGCTAGACTCTTATGTGGTATCAATCAGCCCATGTCAATTGATTTCTGCAAAGCTATTCTGATTTCAGCACTGCCAATTGTTGCAGCCACTATCAAATTCATTCTGGGTGGAGAGCCACAAAGCAATTGTTTTAGGCTGAAAATTGACCAGATCCAAGTGTTCTTGAGCTTCCTCTGATAGGCTGGTTGGTTGGCTGCAGCATTCTTTATTTTTTTTGCTCCTCCTGTTCTGCTCATGTGTATGCTTTCTGTCCCTAACTCCTGCACAGAAGTGATATCTTACTGCTCCCTTGATTCTCACAGTTCATCTATAATTTAGAGACAGGTTTCAGCCCTTGTTTTTCAGTATGATCGTCAGGGGCATCCTATGATTACAACAGAGGATTTCTCTGAGGGTAAAAAAATATGAAGATTTTTTATACAAATTAAATTTAATTTAGCTAGTGAAAAGATTGTTTTAGATATGTAATTGTCCAAGGTTCTTTCCCCCCAGAAGACAACTGAATTTTGGAATCATAGCATGTTTCTCCTCCAAACAAGCTTTGTTAGTTTAGTTGGAGAATGCTACCTTTTGAATCTGTGGTGATTTGGAATGTTGTTCATTTTCTTGGGCTGATGACACATAAAATTGAGTGTAGACATCCCAATGAATTTCTAAAAAATCTAAGAAGTAATTCAATTGTTGGTTTACAGAGAATTAAGTCCATTGCAATAGAATCAGCACAAAATGTAAACTGGGGATTGCACATGCTGTAGTGTTCTAGTGTGTGACTCTTCTGGTATTACCATATTGAAGTAACTGAGATGAGCGATGGTTCATAGGGAAAATTGTTATTGGAATATTGCACAAACCTTTAAGAGATGGAAAAAACCAGATATTTTCACACTAAAATCAACAGATACTTTCTCAACAAGTAAACAAGGGTTTACAAGTAAACACAGAAAGACTATTTATTGAAGCAAGAGTATGCACATTTTAATTTACCTTCCTCTACATTTCCACTTCAACAATCAAGATTATGACTCTCTGAGCCATACTTCTTTTGGGTCAGATGTGTTGTTTGCTGCTAGCTAATGTCTTCTGTGGAAATACTGTATGAGAGAGTTCTTAGAGTGCAGTGTTACAGACATGGAAAGATTCTAAAATTATGCTTGTATTGTGTTGGCATCAGTTTGGAGCCCTGTTAATCTGCTGGAACTCACATAGTGACTTCTTCTGGTTTTGGTTGTGTTTTTTTAGATAACATTTTGAGTTAAAACAACAATCAAAAGAACATGTGATTTTATCTAAACAGTTTGCTGAAAAGCATTTTCCAATAAAATGCAACCTCTAAATAGAATTCCTCTAAACACCTGTCAGATTGTTTTTGGGCATAAATACAGTATATAAATTTTCTAAATTTCATAACACCTAGTGTTGCAGATACAAAAAAAAAAATAGCAGAAAATTAAGGCACCATCAGGTCCTTTTACTGTTGCAAAGGAACTGAATGGCATGGATAGAAATCATAACCGATAAGGAATCAGACAAACATCTGCACAATAAAGACCATAAACCAAAATGAAGTGAAAGAACGTATTTTCCATCCAACTTAGAAAAATACCAAAGGTAAATTTATTTACTTTTCTTTCCTAATATGAAAGCTATCGATCTTTAATACAAAGAGCTTGGAGTTTTCCTGCAGACCTTTACCCTAGGGACAAAGGTTTAGTCCTATGCATTAAGAGGTATGCTAGAAATAGGGAATTGGGCAGACTATCCATGTCCAGTGAGGGTTAATGCTGGAAATACTGAAGCTGAATGCTTAGGGCCAGTTACCAATGAACAAGCAGCCAAAGAAGTTGCACAGAGCACAGGCAGCAGCACAGCGGAAGTAAATTGAAGAAGTCTGTTTCCTTGTGCTTCCTCATCTGAATCCATTCATCTGGCATCTCTCCTCATATCCAGACTATGGCTCTGTTATAGTCTGACACAGCTGCCCTTAGCCTAGCTAGCTGGTGACAGTTTGTTGAGAATCACAGTGAACTTCCTCATGCCGAGCTGTGTGCTGGACTCCCACGGGCGCTCGATGCTGCTAATTCAAACCTAGTTCAAGTACCTATGGGCTGCAGAACAGCAGCCCTTGAGACATAAGCCATGCTGGCAGGGTTAGTCTTGGTTAGTCTTTGTTTTTTGCTTGTTTCTTCTGTTTTGTTGAGTCATGGTTGTTGAAGAAATGCGCTTGCAGCAGTTCCAGTCAACACTGTGGGTTATTCAGGTGTTGTCACTTGCGGCGTATAGGAAGGTTTCTGATTAGTCAAGGCGAACAGGAATCCAAAAGTCCCAGAGCCTGTCATTTATGCTATGTCCTAAAGTTGACATGCAGTTTTGGAAACGAGTGTTTCCACAAGACAGGTAAAGTTGAAACTAGGATGTTGGCCAAGACTACTACCATGTAGGATGGAATATAGAACCTATGTACAGGTCCTGCTCTGCACATAGCAGAATACAGTCAGCCTTGCATATAGAAGTGCAGGAAGCATGCTTAGAGGATGAAATCAGTTATGGTTACAAAAATGACTCTTGCAACATTTTTGCAACATCTAGGTTTTTTAATATTTCAGCATTGCCCACAGTCTAGTTGGATGTTGGTGAAAAGTGTTATGTTTTAAGTAACTGAATACTGTTTGAGTAGATACCATTTTAAAATTCTGTTGACTAAGGTTACCTGTGCATAGAGATGTACACCAGCAGTTTTTTCAAATATTCATCACTAGTGTAATTGATTTGCTTGGTTTTCTTGTGAATGTTACTGTTCTTGGTGCCATGGGAAATTCAGAGTGGGAGAAGGGCAGTTGAATGACAGATTGGATGATGAGAAACAATTACAGCAAGTTTCTCCCAGCAAAGGCAGAACTACAGTCTGTTAAATTCCCTAGGTCTGAAATGTTCTCTGACGTATCTCCAAGCTTGATGCTAGACAAAATTTGCAAAAACAGCAAAAGCATTTTAAGCTCTCAGTTTTGCTCTGTGAATTGATTTTCCCCACTGAACAAGGGATACTCTAAAAATAAATCCTGTGTAAAGGAATGATAATATTTTTTTCAGTGCTGACATTCAGAGAACTGGGCTCACCATTTAACTGCAGAAGATTTCCTGTGGAGATTTCCAATGTCTAACTTAATCTAAGTCATTCACATAACCTTTACAATGCGTACAATTCTGCATTCATACAACAGTCTCTTTTACATCATAATAAGTCATAATAATAATTCGAAGGCTTACATAGAGAGGAACACCTCATACAGTGAGAGCAGAACTGTCTTTTAAGTTCTTTTATAGAAAAGCTAGCCAAAGAGATCTCACTCAATTCCTGGACTTATATTTCTTCTAAAAGAAAAACACTGTAGCTCAGATGTATAGTCAGTAGCTGCAAATGCCTCAGTAGCTCCATTATTCACATGTGACTTCTGAACATTGATTTTCTTCTGTAGAAGTGCAAAAGTTCTCTAGGAAGCAATATCCATATGATAGTCCGATGTATCTAGTATACGAATACCTTTAATACAAAAGATTTTTAAAAATAATTGGAAAATTTTGACTTCTACAGGTATTGTCAGTGAGTTACATGTCTATAAGTACATACAGCAAACACATCCTAATTAATTGTGAATTCCAATAAATGTGAAAAACCAAAGCAAAATAAGTAAATAGAATTCAGTTTACCTCATATGTCATAAAACATCAAATGAATTATGTGTGCTTGGTGCAGTTTCTCAGGAATGCAGGATGCCAACTACACTACATGTGCTCAGTCATCAAATCCAGACGTTGCTATTACAATCCTCAACTTTATTCTTCTTATATTAAATTCAGTTCCAAAAATTATTATGCTTCATATTTCCAGCAAAACTCTTGAGATGCGGTCCTATCTTACCTTGCCTCTTGTTTTACTGAGTTGGAATAAATGACAAGACTCCAATGAGACCAGAGAGATAAGTTTTCACGTCGAGATATGCAAACCTTCATTTTCAAGCGATGTTGTAACTCAGACACAAAATAACTGGGTTGCAACACATAAGATTATTTCATTTTCCAGTGCTTCATTTGAAGTGTTTAAAGCTTAATTAATCTCAACAGTAGTAGGGTGACAGGACTGAATGGACTCTCGATGGCAATTTCATAATCACTGAGCTTTTAATTAGCGACCCTTACCATCCTTAAAAAACAAGTCTTTTCTTCATTAAACAATAGGTCAAGACTTGATGCAGGCAACTCCTTTGTTTTCTTTATTTTTTGTTATTTTACTTTGAAGTAATTAGCCAATGTATTTAGAGAGCATTTCTTTAGAAAGAAATGGAAAAAGGGTATTTTCTGTTTTGGTTTTCAGATTATACTACAGAGGTTACATACTGCTTTCTTGCTATGTGTTACCAGTCAGTCTCAGGAAGCAGTAGGGCCTTTGTATTTAGTAGGATGGGAAGATTAATTTTCATGTCTACACATAGTTTCAGATGTTTACAATGAAATCTATGTAAATGTTAGATAAAGTTGAGGAAATCTATGACATTCTGTATTGAACTTCCATTAACCTCTGGATGTTCTAGTTCAAGGAATTTTTGAGGCTGAAACGTTGCTCATTTGATGTGCAGGATAATTTTGTGTATTTGTTGATCGTGTTGGTGTGTATGGTTGGCTTTGATACTATTTATTTGTATAGTAGCTATTTATCTGTGTAATAGTTCTAAATGAAAAATAAATGCACTATAGTTAAGATAGTATTAAAAGTGCAATCATTCCTTAGTTACTAAAGAAATGAAATTTTTCCAATAGTGTCTCTTTTGAAATAATTCTGAGGATAGACATGATTTTTTCTTATATTGAAGTAATTACTATTAGGTTAGACCTATATCTAATTTGTCTTGCACATTCCACTTCAGATTTAGTGTGTTCTTTTTCATTTAGTTAACATGTGATCATTGTTCTTAACATATGTTTAAATCCCAGTGGATTCAGCTAGAAGATCAAGCTCTGAATCTGGTTCTTTACTTGAGTAAAGGGTGGTGTAATATGCCTCACTACTATCCACAGGCTCTCATAATCTCATATTCTTTCTGTGAAAATGCAGTAAAACTGTAATTTTCTACAGATTATGCTGGTTCATCTCTAGGTATATCTTTAATTTTATTTTGTTGTGTGTGTTTAGTTTCAACTTAGTTGAGGTATTTAAAGTCCTCTTTCAGAGGAATTTGAAGTATAGAGAGATGTACTATATGTAAAAATTTTAACATTACACTGAATAGCATTTAAAATATTTATGTTTCGACCCTGAACTTCAGTTCAGAATTTTGTCCATAGACAAAATTCCCATGTCCATCAGAAAAAGGCACTCCAAAGTAAGGACAGAAGAATCTCATATATTAAATGGTGAATATTTACTATCTGTTAAAGAAAAGAGAAGGAAATGGCAAGTTAATTATCACAGTAATTCGTGTTTGTATTGTGAGTAGTGTGTATTATCTAACTTCATGTGGAGATCCTTCACTTAGGCATGCCAGATGCAGAAGTGGAAAATGAGTAAAGCTTCAGAGCAACACTGCCATGGTACACAAAAGATGCTCATGCCAAGGATGGGGCAGAGCAGTGAGACACAAAGCAGAGGAGTGGGAATGGCTTACTTAAGATTAGGCAAAATATTTTCACCAGGAGAAAATTTACCATTTTTTCTAATCAGATTGCAAAAGATAAAAGCATGAGTGATTTAGTGACCCTCTCAGTGCATTAAACAGTGAATTATGTTTTGTGTCACTCTATTCATTGAAATTGTTGAAAAACTGAACCAGGTCCAAGCAGCTGTGAGCACTTAAAAATGTCTTTCGTTGTGTCCTGGATTTTACAACTTCACTCATCTTTTATGTTTTTTTAATATGAAAAATATAAAATCATATGGGATGGAGCTGTAAATAATCATGCATCAGTTATAAGTTACTCTATATGCTATAATGCCAGTATATACTCTGGATTAGTTTGTGTAAAGAATGTTTCTTCGCTTAATGTATCATGCATACAATTAGATCTTAAAAATTAAAAAATAAAATGTGCTGTCACAAATTACAAATTAAAGGTATTCAAAATATATGGCTGTAAAATATCTGTTTTGTAGCTAGCCATCCATTTTGCTAATTAGTCTTGTGTTCAGCTCTTCATGGATATGCTTGTGTATAGTATCTTTATCCCTTCAAAAGAAATATTTGCAAAGTTATTAGTGAATAGTCAAGTTTATATAGTGTTGTGCACTAGAAAATCGTGGTGTTTACTAGTGGAAATGTTTTCAGAACAATGTTTTCAGAGAGACAGGTAGCATCTCGTGACTAATGCATCAGTTTCTGTGTCCTGCAGCTATATAATGGCAGGGGAAAAAGGAGTGTAATGTAATTAAATTGTAAAAACGCATTTTTTGAAGAGTGGGATTGGAAGTCAGTAATACATGAGTCCTTTAACTGAGGAGAAGACAAAAAGAGCTCCATATTTGTGGAGAGAACTACAGATGATCTATTCAACTGCATCTAACTTGTCAAAACGCAAGGAAAAGTGCTCCACAGATGTCAGCAGAATAGAACAGAGGGATAGGGCCAAGTCTCACTCTTCGTTTAAATGTCTTTGGGAAGACTTTCAATTTGAATCCATTTCATAGCTCCCTTTTGTGACATTAAAGTGGAATCAAGGGTGTTTTTTTGTAGTTTAAGTCTATACTGAAGTTACGTTCTCAGGATGATAGTACCCAACACTGAATAAAACATCAAGTAAGTCTTCTTTTACTCTGATTTCTTAAGCAGGGGCTAATGCTGCATTCTAGCTCTCAATTACCTGCATCTTGCAGACTTTGCAAAGGTTATTTTGGATGATGGGTACCCTGGAAGAAGAAAGACCTGATACTCTCAGTCTATTTAGCTTGCTTTCATTGAACTCAAACTTCCTGAGAATTATTCCAACAAACTCCAGGAATTTGTGAATTGAAAAGAATTTGCAAGAACATTGAGAGATGGACTTGAAGAAACTGATCAGATTGTGTCATTGATCAGTTAACACTGACTCTTACTGGGACAGCATAAACTCTTTCATCACATGTGATAATACAGCATGGAACAAAATAGCCTTAGTTATACCAATGTAGACAAAACACAGGATGGTACCTGCAGAGAACAGTAGTAATTTTAAATAAAATTATTTTAGCTGAAAAGAGGTATGGTGGAAGACCCTTCTAAAGATAGCTTTTCCTTTGTTCTCGTTTATCAAAAGGTACTAGCTAAGCTGTGCATCCATATCTGGTCCTTGTTTTCTGTGGAACAATTGGGTCTTCAATTCACGTTTCCTAGAAGATGTGCTAGTACTTTCTTCTATAAACAACTCCAATATCATTCACTTTTCTATAGTGCATCTCTCAGTGAAACAAAGTACAGTTTCACACAAAAATCTTAAATAGCCCAAACTGCAAAAACTTTGGCCATAGAGTAGTACATTATGCTAAAAATCAAAGAAAAAACAGACTGATGCATCTTTCAATCCCACTAGCTACCCCCTGGCTCACATAAAAGAGAGAGCGCCCCATTAAAAATGGGAAGAAAAATCCTGAGTATTTTCTTCAAGTGTGATCTCAGCAACAGTAAAATAATCACTTTCATATCACTTTTGAGTGTATCATAAAAACATGAGAAATGTTTCAT
The DNA here is from genome assembly GCA_013397075.1 of Rhabdornis inornatus. NCBI lineage: Eukaryota > Metazoa > Chordata > Aves > Passeriformes > Rhabdornithidae > Rhabdornis > Rhabdornis inornatus. The sequence continues at coordinate 23,302 of VWZS01004494.1, read as the reverse complement.
AGGAATCATTCAGGTTGCAGAAAATGAGGGAATGTTTTACTGTGCTGAAGCCTTGTGTGTCAAGGAACAATATTATGTTTCTGTAACAGTGTCATTTCCATAACATTGGTTTAATAAAATAAGTCGCAAAAGAAAGCAAGACAGTGTTGTTTTCCTCATAGTTTGTTGCAGGAAAAAAAGTAGTTCTAAATAATGTATTATAGGATGAAAATTATGTGAGTGATTTCACACTGGTTTGTTGCATAGGGGATGGTACCAGCAAGAAGGCACTAGAAACTTAAGTTACAGGTGAATCAGCTTAATAGGGTATCAAGACTGTAATTCCTTTAAGACCAGGAAAAGCATCAGTGATATATTATGAGTAGCTCAGACTGGTAAGGGGAATTGATGTTACACCAGCCTGGGAAAACATATTCAGGAAGAAAACCTATTTGATGGAATGAGATGGGAGGTGAATTCAAAGGTGTTGCAATGTGTGTAGATGTACAGAACATGGGGGCAGCTTTAGCAGCTGCACACTTTATAAATGTGAGAACTGAAATCCAGATGTCAGGAAGGCAAGAACAGAGATAAGCACCTGGGTGAATATTTTCACCAGTTGGCTGGAGTGACATAATTCTTAATTAATTCCAGTATATGTTTTACTCTGTGATGCTAATAGATTTTGATCCAAGTGTATAGAGTTGTAGGTTCATAGTACTCTAAAATATGTTAAAGTGAACTTACAAGGCACAGCAGTGGAAGCAATTCTGAAAACTAATTGTACCATCTTGTATTCCAGGACTACATTTAATCACCACAGTTTTTATGGGGAGAGTCAATTTTTTTCAGAGGCAGAATCAGAGACAAGAGAGCGTTGAAAACATACAGCATTTGCATTAAAATAGGAGTGCAATTATTATTTTCTGCTTTTTTTGTTTTTTCTATTTACAAATAATGGAGGACATTAAATCTTGAAATGACATATGCACTCAAATTTTATGTCCAGAACAGTTTTTTTAAGGTTACAGAAGTGATGTCAAGTTTCCATTTGGAAAATAAAGGCTGCTCCAGAACTGATCTTAAAACTAGGGTAACTTTTAAAGACCCTGCATAGTTCCCCTGGAAGTCTAAAACCTACACTGACATCAGCATTTTCATCAACATGCTGGTTCTATGCACTGTGCTTCCTATTTCCTTAAGCCAGGGCCCATGACATCAAAAGATAAGACTTTAAAAAAAAATACTTTAAAATAAAATGTTGAGGTGTTTTAATGTCTTCCAGATGTTTAATATATTTTTTAATTGACCAAGTCTTTCTGTATGCTGTTTTAATAAAAATATGTTTAAATAGTGATCGAATTTATATTTTAAAAAAGGTAATTTGAACAACTAGCAGCAGCTAGAAAGCATCTGACAGCAAAGCTGCAAGAAATTATTAGAAAGAGTTGTCTTCATCAAATGAGGTCAGTTTTCTTTCTTAATGGTAGCAGGTATTCATAGTGTGATTTCTTATACTGTGGTATTCTTGGTGAACTAAAATTTCACTTGCCTTTTTATCTCTCTTTGAATTCAGACTAGAAGCTGTTGTTTCTACTTTCCCTTTTAAAGTCATACCCTAGGAGAAACTTCAGTTTACAAGCCTCCAAAACATTTTGCACAATTAGACTGGGCTAGAAAATGAGCTTGTTCTTTTTGTTAATGTTAGCTCTTTTTAAATACTTGTCCTAGCAAATCTATACCTTCTATTTCTTACAGATTTTTGAACAGACAAATACCAGATATAAGTCATCCAACACAAATTAGGCTGTTAAAGCATGGAAGATTTGTTCCCATATATCAGTTTTATTTCTAAAAAAGTGTTCTAGGAGGAAAAGTGCAAATCTCATATTTTTTTCCTGTTATCTGTTTTTACAATGGGACATTTATTTTTAAATTATCTGAGGAATCATTTGTCTCTTCAATGAGCTTCACAGAGAATTTTCACTTTCAAGAACTCCTATGTCAAGCTTTTGTGTGGCACTATTAAACACAGATAGCCACTTACATATTGCAGATGTTCAGTGGTCCGACTTGCTTCCTGATAGTTTCAAGAGCTACTACATGCTCTGACATGGGATTAGTTTCCAGCAGCTGAACGGAACTTGACTGAAGCTGAAAACAACAAGGGAGAGAATGTGTTTTAGAAAAGGCTAGCTCTGTATGGATGCTGTATAGAACAGTATTACTTTTTCTTCTGTCTTTGAAAGAATATCCTCTGTGGGGAGCAATGAAGTGCATGAGGGTCAGAGTTCTGTGTCCAGGTTTTGTTAGGTATTCCACATGAGGAGGGTTTAATGTTTAAAACAAAATGTACTTACCTGAAAACATTTGATGTTATGTGGGATTTTGATTTAGCAGAATGATATGGCAGCATACTGAAATCAGTGCAAGCCATTGTGTAGCCATTGCAGTATACCATGGGATCACAGTACAAATCTCATTCTCACTATTGGCCATCATGTGCTCACTGTCATTACGCTGAGCATCCCCTGGAGCTGGGAAGGAATATGTGTGTTAAAGCCTGCTCAGACCCATTGCTCTGTTCAAAGTTCATTTTGTCAGTTATTCAGTTTTTATACTCTCTTGGGCTGAGCTACATATGCACTTACCATATGCTGGGCCAGTTAACAAGCCATTCATACTCTTTTGATTAACTCAAGGACAGACATTTCCACAAGCAGTTAATCCACTGAACTAATATAGGGATTTATCTAAAACTGGCTCTCCGGTCTCTCTTGTGTTCAGTTTTCTTTGCAGCAGCTGTGATCAGTCATTTCCTACATTCTTTGCTTAGCTTCATAAATACATCACCCTTGCCCACCGCACCTCTTTTAGAGGTTTACTGACCAGAAATCAAAAGGTAATTTTTTTAAATAAACAGGTTTATTTAAGAAAAGCAGGTTTGGAAAAGAAAAATAAAAGATGGGCTAAATAAAGATATATGTATGTGCACAGAAGTGTAGAGACAGTCAAATGAATAAGATAACAGCAACCATACCATGCACACCATGTAGCACTACACACGTGTAGGTGTCAGTCTGGAGTAGTGGTGCATATGGTCACAAAGGTAAAGAAGTAAAAGGGAAGTATATGCTTTGATTTATGTATTTCACAGTCATTGTGATAATTCATTCATTCTTAGGTTCTGTGTGGGAAAGCCTGAAAGACTGCCAAGCAACATTGTCACATTGACCACCTTTAAAGAAAATGTAATTGTAGAGCAAGTTGTGAAACAGAAAGCAAGTTTGAATTATTAAAATTGCTTCCTGTGGTGTGCTGCAGTGTTCACTGTCATCATCTCACCATTTTGTAGAGTAACAAAAGCTTTTGCTGGTGTACATAAACAGTTTTATGGTAGGAAGCAGGCCCAAACTTGTGATCTGGGGCATGTGATAATCATTCAAAGTAAGCTGCATATCTGTCCATGTCCATCCAATCCATGTCTGTCCAATCTTTCTGGAAAAGCATATCCTCAAGATTACCTTATTTATGCATGTATTTGGTAAGAGGTGTTCTCATGCTAAGCGTGAAACCTCTTGCTGGCTCTCTAAGTAACAAACTTTACTAGTTGAACCTCATTCAGTTTTGTTGCCAAATAAGTGAGGTGTCTTCAAAGTCACGTCTTACTTGATTGTATACAGCAGTTCCATGAAGGTTTCATAAGGCACTCTTAAAATTTGCCCAGGTGATTTAAGGACTGAAAGTCTTTATTGTGTTCCAAAAATAGACATTTCTACTTCTGTCCAAATGTTTAATTCATAAATTTAGATCAAGATTCTTATTAATTTTCTATGCCATGGAAAACAAACATCTAGAAAAGTTGCTCGTGAAAATTCTGCCATGAGGAAGTTAAAGTAAACTATTTCAATTTCTTAGAAGATTGAGTTACTTCTTAGAAAGGTTACATTTAGTTTTTCTTTCATGTTCGTAGTATGAGAAAATACGAAGCAAAGAAAATTTTTATTGCATAAAACTTCATATCCAATTTTTCATATTTCCTTCTGAGCAGAATAATTTAGGACCTGTTCAACACTAATTATACACAAACTATTCAAGTTGAGTTTTTTTTCTCTTTCTAGATTACAGAAAGAAGGTTAAATGAAGAGAAAAGGAAGTTGTGACTTTCTCAGATTTATGACTTTCTGATTTTCATTTAAGACTATGCAGTTTTCTTCAACATCTCTGTCTTTTCCTGTTCATGCATATTTTTATGGACAAATTTTCCACTTGGTGATGTTACCTTTAAAAAAAAAAGGGGGACAATTAAAAGATTTAAGATTTTAAAAGTATACTGACTGTATTCAGTGAGCATGTTACTGTGTGTTAGGCGTTAATTATTTTCCTTTACATTTTTAAGAATTTTTTATATGTGTCTTATAAGATAAAAAAGAAGACATAGGAATTATTTGTCAGTTTTTACACTACAAGAAAATATGCTTGAGTTCAGAGCTGCCTTGCAGTCATAAACTAGGAATAGTGGTAGCCTGGATATGCTTTCATATTTTGAAGCATTCTGGATAGTTCAGTGATCTAGTAATAGTTAGTAAAACTGACAAAAAGAATTGTTCACAGATATCAAGATACTCAAAAGGAAGTGAAGGAGAAGATAGAAGTATAGACAAAATAATGCATATGAAGAAAAATACTAGTTATTAGTGTATATGTGTGAAATCATGGACTTTGTTTCCACTGAGGAAAGAGATCAGAGAAGCATAAGGGCCAATTCTCCGAAAATCCCAGAACTGTTAGGGTGGGAAGGGACTTCTAGAGATCATCCAGTCCAATCCCACTGCAAAAGCAGGTTCACCCAGAGCAGTTGAAAAAGAAACACATCCAGGTGGGGTTGAATCTCCAGAGAGGGAGATTCCACAACCTCCCTGTGCAGCCTCTTCCAGAGCTCTGACATCCTCAATGTAAAGAAGCTTTTCCTTGTGTTTTTCTTGTATTTTGGTTATGGCCATTGCTCCTCGTCCTGTCACTGGACACCATGGAAGAGAGTCTGGCACCATCCTCTGGGCACCTGCCATCCCTGAGATCTCTGCTCAGTCTTCTCTTGACTAAACAGGCCCAGCTCCTGCAGTCTCTCCTCATAAGAGAGATGCTCCAGATCACAAATCACCTCTGTGTCCCTCACTGGACCCTCTGCAGTAGCTCCTTGTCTTTCTTGGGGCCCAGAATTGTACGTGGCACTGCAGATGTGGCCTCACTAGAGCTGAGTAGAGGGGTAGGATCACCTTGCTCAACCTGCTGGCAATGCTCTTCCTAATGTAGCCATTAGTTCTCACGATCAGCTGAGTAAACTGAAAATTAGGCCTGATTAGGAAAGAAGAAAAAAACACAGAAAAATCATTAGGTTAGTCTTCCATTAACCCATGGTACAGTAGTCCTTTTGACTATAACTATGTCTGAAAGGCTGTAGTAGAACAAGAGTAAGTAAGGTGTGCAGTGGGATGTAAGATGCCAAATACACGTGAACGGCCTCTGCCATGGGAGTTGCTAAATTCACTAGATCTTCTCAGCTGATCATTGCAATTGCTGATGGAGGTCTAGGAGGGCATATATCACTTTGAGTAGATGAATTGAGCTTTGTATTTGAGTTAGAATACCCCCTCTGCAATCTTATTTAAAAGAGAAATATGTACTGTTGTAGGCAACTACGCTCTGGACTTATTTGCCATGACAAGTTATGGACCCAGGTAGATGCAGGTGAGAAGGAATACCTGAATTCAGAGAATGAGTACTTTGCTGACTGGTAAAGTTGACAGTAGTTGCAGCCAGCCTTTAGCTCAGGGCATCCCTACATCCGTTATCAGCAAAGGCCAGGAATGGTCAGTGGGGAAAATTTACTTATTGTCTCCTCTGTGTGTTCATCTTGGAAGAAATTTTTTCCATGTGGGCTGCATTTTAGAAGAAAATTAGTACGTTCCAGCACTTTTGCCATCCCATCCCTATAACAGCATCTTAGAGGCCTGTGGACTAAAAACAAAAGACTGTATAAACACACATTCAAAATTTATTTCTGCAGTTATGGCATACATAAATGCTCTCTGTTTTTAGTCTTTTCCCTGGTCTGAGGATTAAACTGCAGCGTTTTGTTTCAAGGTGCAAGACTAAACTTAATAATCTATTCTGTAACATAAAATCACATACTTATTAGTATATATAAATGAGTGTAGTTACTGAGGTTCTCCTGAAAGCATGGATTTTCTATGATGCATATAAATCATAAAATGACAAAAGACATTAATAAAATTTAAGTTACATTTGGGAATAATGCAACAGAAGCTGATTTGGTTGTATCGTATTATTTTTTCTGATGTTTTGCGATGATGTCTGTTTATGAAGATACAACACACACACATATAGGTATATTTGTCCTCACTGTTATATCTCTCACTTTAAAAGAGAAAAATAAGTATTCCCAGGCTTTGCATTTTGTATTTGAGATTTCTGATTGTTAACTGCCTTGTTTTGATTACTGCTATGTTTAAGAGCTGCTGATTCACAGACAACTGACAAAACTTGTTTTTCCTGGAAGTCATCTATGACTCTCTTCAGAACAGCTTGTGCTAATTAGACTTTGAAGTGTTGACTTGGTGAAAACTTTTTTCTCCTACTTTTTAAGACAAGCATATGGTCTGCTAAAAAAAGTAATTTGTTAGATTAGTAACCAAGTGCAATTAAATAATGTTTTTTATGCTGACAAATCCATTGATTTGCCAGTTCATTTTAAATATTTTTAAAGTACTTTTTACTGTAAAATATTTATTTGTGAATCAAAAGCCAGATGTACTTGGACTTTAAATTATGTTTCTATTATAGTGGCTTATGACTTTTGTGCACCACTGATAATTCAAATGAAGATCATGCTATTGGAAGTTATGAATAGACACGTAGCTAATACAATGACAAAAAAACTTTAATGTGTTGTGAAACTAAGGAAGTTCAGAGGAAAATAAATATAAGTGGGATAAGTAAGTAATTTGGGTGATTAAACTTCCAGAATATTAACTCTTTTTTTACAGTGCTCACTGTAAAAGGAAAAGAACAATTTTAGAATGCGGTATTACAGTCATACCTACATGTTTTATAGTCATTGTAAGGAAGACCAGTGTTTGTAGGTTTTGATTGTGTGTCTCTTACTGTGATTCTGTTTGGGGTTTTTTTACTGTGGAGTTCTTGTTCCTGGGGGCAATGCTGGCCTCTTTAACATAGCTAGTGGATTTATGTCACAGGCAGCTGGCCATGAATGGGTAGGTAAAGCTAACATACTTGTTCAGATACTCTAGCTGGTGAGCTGTTAAGTGTAACATCCCTGTCAGCTGAACTAGCAATTTTCAACAGAAAGGGTGTAGCTGTGCACCTAATTTGAAAGAATAAGTGGGTTGGTGATTCGATGAAAGATGTTCGTTAACAAACAAGAAAATACATCATAGTTTGTAGAAGGAAACACCCATGTCTATGAGTAGCACTAATAGCAGGAGTAATTAACTACTGCTGTGACTTGGGGAAAAGTTCCACTTTTTTGGAGCAGCATTTATTTAATTTGGCTATTTACATGTTTGATAAGACAATGTAGTCCCTTATGCATTTCTTCTCAGGCACACTGCTACAACTTTACTCTTTTAATTGATGTGCCATGTATTTTCTTCTGAATTAACTTGAGAAAAAGTTATCCACAGAAGAAAGTAATTTGAATATATTATATTTGACATGTATTCAATCAAGCTTATTTGTTTGTTTGTTTCAAAACATAGCTTTTTATAGATAAATAGTCAGATCCTTCCTTATATTGTCCGTGAGATGAAGTTACTGATTTCTAGCCAATACTTTTCAGATACTAAATGTTTTAATTTGAAACAGTGTGTTGAGACTATGGGGTTCAGTAGGAGTATCTTAATCATAACAAGGGAGCAATAGTTAATTCTTTTGGTTTTGGTTTTGGTTTTGGTTTTGGTTTTGGTTTTGGTTTTGGTTTGAGTTTGTTTGTTTGGGTTTTTTTGTTTGTTTGTTTGTTTGGTTTGGTTTTTTTTTAATGTAGATTTAACCTTGGAGCAGTTCCAGCTTTGTTAATAAATCACAGGAAGCTGCATTGAACATAAATATATTTAAAGAAGAAATTCTGTCTCTTACCTAATGCACAGACAACTAAGCAAGAGCAGCTGCTTACTGAAGTTAGTTTCTTTTTCACTACATGTGAAATTCATAATCAAAAACAAGACATGAGCTTTTACATAGTTCACAGCTAGTAGTTGGCTGATTTACATCCAGTAGTTGCTGTTGAATGTGGCTTGCACATATGAGGTTGAATTTGTTTAATAGGGGAGAAGCCATAGAACATTAATTGCTTTTGATGCTTTTGGACATTTCTAGAATCAGCAATCTAGTTTAATCTTGATGAAATTTAAATCTTACGTTTTGTCTGTCAAACTGATAAAGTTCAAACATAATCAATTTTCTTCAAATAATTCCAAGTATGAAAGCATTCTTGGTGATACATGAGGATATATATGAGCATTAGTTGAATATTGTATGAGTATTACATGATCAATGTATGAGTATTATTGAAAATTCCTAATAATGCTGACTGCCTCTTTTGCAGAATCGGTATGAAACTTGAAACTTTCATGATTCTTTGGGAGGAAACAGGGGGTGGGGAGCAATCAGAATAGTGGACAGCAACTGGTAGTACTCATGTTATTGCATGAAAAACCTGCCATTTTAGAGGTGAAAAGAAGGTTAGGGGACTCCTTTTCCCTTGAGAAAGCTAGAGATTATCATACAGTTTTCTGTTAGTACTGAGCATCGTCAGGAAGAGGGAGGTTTGGGAATTCTCTTTCTATAGATCCCAGCAAGTAAGTTTTATCCAACTGAGAATAGCCGTTAACACTGTCATGACTGAGCTCCAGATGGCAACTAAACACCACACAGCTGCTTGCTCTCTCCCCACACAGTGAAATGGGAGGAGAGAATTGCAAGGATGAGAGTGAGAAAAGCAATGGGTTCCGATAAAAAATTGTTCCCTAATTGAAATAAAAATAACAGTAATAGTGATAGTAGTGATACTGAAGAGGAAAATAACAGAGATAAGTAAAATCCAAGCAAGAGAAATGATGCTGCTGAAAACAATTGCTCACCACCAACCAACCAAAGCCTGGCCAGTCCCTGAGCATCAGGGAGCCTCCTCCCTAGTCTTTTTGCTGAGCGCAGTGCTACAGGGTGTGGGAGATCCTGCTCAGCTGGCTTCATTTGTGCTGGCTGTGCCCTCTGCCAGTGTCTTGCCCAGCCCCAGCTCTCTTGGTGGTGCAGTGGTGTGAGGAGGAGGAGGAGAAGCCTTCAACCTGTGTAACCACTGCTCAGCAGCAAGTACCACCTTCCTGTGTTATGCTCAGTGTTCTGCAGCAAACCCAAAACATAGTTACTTACCGGCTACTGCGAGGGCAGTTAACTCTATCACAGCCAAAACCAGCACAGCAAGAAAAGTATTTCTGAATGTTTTGCATTATAATAAAGGATTGCTCCCAGCACTTCAAAATGCGGGTTTTGTCTATGGCAAGAGTGATTTTTCTATTTTGTTGGACCAATTTTTAAGTTCACTGACGATGGCTGAAGTCGGGACCCTCATGTTTATTTCTTCTGGTATTGTTACCAGCTATACTACTTCAAGCTCCAGCATTAAAATCTTACTATCTTTTTTCAGTTCGGTCGTCAAATCTTAAAAGAAGATGCATAGAATTGTGGAACTACAGGGCACAAAATTATTTTAGAAATATTCTTGTTTTTATTTCAGGTATTGCAGCATAACATTTTTAAAATAAAACATTACATTTCAGAGCATTTATTCTCTGATTTTTATGCAAGTTAGTTTAAGTGATACCTACATTTAGCATGGGGTCTCCTTCAAAGGACTACATTTTTTTTTTACCTTGACCAGATTTTGCTTTTTCTTTTGTATCCCACATGGCTATTCCCTGTTTTGGAAACTAAAAGTTGAAATGCTCTGCCTTATTCAAATTTAATTTGTCGTCATTTTGTTCAGTCCTGGACAACATTTTTTGTCGAAAGTTCTGTATCCAAAAGCTTCTAGCCAGTTCTTTTGAGGGCAACACTCAAAGGTTGGCAGAATAGTGATGGGGTTACTGCTACTTGTGGATGAAGTGTTGTGCTCACAGACTGACAGATACTTGGACCGTAAGAAGAATTACTTATCTTATTAACTTGGAATGATAATTATGACTAAATTTCAAATACTGTCAAACATTTCAAACTTGACCTTTACATGCAAATATCCAGCGAACATGCTGAACCGGAGGGCACCATTCCATTGAAAGGAAGTGCCTGGGAAGAAGCCCAAAGACTTGAAACAGTGTTTTGATTGTTTACTCCAAATTTTCAAACAACGAGCAATGACAATTGTCCCTGCTAAATGCGTTTGTGGTCTGAAAAATTTACCGTTATCCACATTAAGCTTCATGTTCCTCAAGCTTTTACAGTTAGAGATATTCTACTTTTAAGAAGCTGAACTTGAACTCAAAACCCTACCATTAAGGCTTCGTTGTTGTTGGTTTTTTTTTTGAAAATAGCCTCTACAATAAATATGTTTGACAGGTTGCAGTCTCCTATGAAGAGACATCTGACTCTTCTAAACTAACATGCTGGATGCTTTATGAGTACTTAGTAGTGACAAATGTAGGGGCACAACTCTGTGCTTTGCACTCTGTTCTTCTGTCAGAGGAAATACCTGTTCAGACTTATGCCCTATTGTTGTAGATATTTATTTTCCTTTACAGCAGTACTGACATTCATACTTGTGTTCTATCTCATAAGAATACCAAGCAATGCTTTCAAAGAATGCATTTCTTGTACATTGCAGTCCATGTAATCATCACTGTGAGGTGATATTACCACTGGTTAGAAATCGAGTAAGTAAACCTTTGTCAGATATCTGTTTATGTACTTGGATGGCTCTGACCACAACAAGGTTTTAGTCTTGTTTGGGTCTAATTATGCTGTAATATATAAAGTTAGTAATAACAAAAAATAATTGAATGTGGTGGTTGTGTTTCCTAGGTATAGCATACCTGAGTGGAATGTGCAGTGAAAAAAGAAAATGTATAATTGCAGAGGACAATGGTCTGAATCTGGCTTTTACAATTGCTCATGAAATGGGTCACAAGTAAGTATGTGGATATTAAAGCCTAGTATTCATTTGCATGTAATACTACTACAGTTTGACAAATTTGCTTGTATACTTCAGTTTTTCCTTTCTTTCTATAAGGACGAGATTTAAATTAAATTAAAAATTCGGAAAATAGCGTTTCTGTTAATAATAATAACATGTATCAATATAGGGTATGCAGCTTAAGAAAATGTTTACAATGAAGTAATACAAAAATCTTTAGAGCTACAGAATAAATAGATTAACTGGAAAGACTGCCATTATCTAGGGGAAAACAGGTGCCCCAAGATGTTTTTTCTTTGCTGACTGGGGTATTGTGTAACAGATCCAACTCTAACAATTGTTGCCAACAAACATTTTAATGAGATCATAAGTTGGAAGAGCCCTTATTTAATTTGGCTTTCTCAGGATAGATCCCATTGAAGTGTAGAATAGTAGTTGGTCTTTGCAGCATTATTTTTTTTTTCATCTTAGAAGAAGAAAGATGAAGGTAACTGTCCTTCACAATTGGGGTGGATGTTTTTATTCACTCAGTGTCAAATATTTTAACCAAAGTGAAAAATTATTACTTTGCAATAATAAAATCTGTTAATAAGAGTTGAACTTCATTCTTGGCTTCGCTACTTGTAAAGAAAAAGAAATATAAAATGTCTTACTTTTAACTGAAATAAAAGGGTGGTATGTATTGCTCTCTCATTTTTTTCTGCAGTTTCTGTGCCAGATATTTTTATAATTGTATTATAGTGTCAGTTTCAGAGTGACAGCAAAGAGGGATGTTTTGCTAAATGTGCGTAACTGGGGACAAACACTTTGAATTAAAAGTGGCTTGGTTTAAATTTGGTCAAAGCTTTCTCAGAATGGAGAATCCTGCATCTAATGTTGAAACATGAAGTTAATTGCAAGGAAAAACTAGAAATTAAAATAGTTGTATTGATTTATTTTTTTCTGGATGCAAAATAAGCAAATATAGAGCAATTATTTAGATTGACACAAGTATAAGTTGCTGCATGAAATTGATCTTATATATTTTTTATTTTCTTTTGCATTTTCATAACTGCAGAAAAAAAATTCCAGGTTAATATAAGCCAGCTTGCTTGCATGGTAGTTGCTGTAAAGGAAAGACCTAAAAAGGAATATTTATTTATGTTTTGTAGCTACATATCATTCTAGTTCTGTTTTTTGCTGTAGTGTTTGCTGGTATTGGAAGAGGGAATGGGTAGAGGAAGAATTACTTTCTGTAAACTTATTCCTATGACAGTATACCAAGAGTAAGGGGAAAGAAACAATCACTGAATATGATCTGCAGATAAATTCACTGGTAAAGTAAATTACAAAATTATTTGACACAGGTGTGGTAATAACAGACGTAAGTACTGCTTTATGCCCGACACAATAAAAGTATTTTTAGAGCCTTTGCTGCAAAATTACTATGTTTGAAAAAAGAGACATCTCAATCAACAAGGAATAGAAATCTTGTGCTCCCTGAAAAATGGTGATACGTAAAATTTTTGCAAAGTTATGGGTGGGGTGTTGGCTGTGCAATAGCAAATTTGCGAATGTGGGATATTGATATTAAAAAAGTTTATGTTGTTATGTAATGGTAAGGTTTTTGTCTTGCAGAAGACAATCAAACCTATCTTTGACTTCTTGAGGTCTTCTAGATGTCATGCAGTATACAAAACAAGGTAGACAGAGAAGCTTATTGTTGCTACTAGCAGTTCTTCCAAGACTGCAGTGCAGGTCAGGCTCTATAACCTGTGATACATTTGTTTGTGAACTTGGAATATCTTCATGTCTTTGCATTGCTGTTGGACTGGGAAAGAGAAAGGAATTTGCATGATCTTGCAGGAACATTATATTGCTGATATATAAATCCTGGGTGAAAAATAAGTTACAAAGCTACATATGACATTTCAGAGCTTTCAAGTCCTTTCGTACTAATTCAAATAAACTTGGAAAAACAAATCATGATGGTATCCCAGCCATCATATTCTCACAGTAGTAATGGTGTTTGGATTAGAGACATCCTCACAATTCTCTATGGGTAATGTAGCAGATATTTTAAAAGAGTGGAAGTAAAGAATAAATCAAATTTTATGTCAATATAAAAGACAGGATATTGATTGNCATAATCTGTCACGATCTGAAATAAAGTGGTCTTGCACCAAGGAGCATAAGGTGGCATTTTAGAGACATTTGTTTTTTTCTGCATGAATGTCTCTGTTTGCCATTCAGACCCTGGCACTTGCAAAGAAGACACTAGAAACAGTTAAACCTTTGTGAAGAGACAATATAAAAATGTAGAAGACAAACATTTGAATGTGGATCCTATTGGAAAGAAGTTGAGCAGATTCAAATGTGTCTAGAATATCTCTTGCAGAGATTTGTCTTGCTCGTTCTTAACTGCCTCAGAAGCAGAGATTAAATGCTCACCATACAGACCAGTCATAAATAGTTCTTTTAGCACATCATCTTTAATAGAAAATTTTCACAAACTCTTTTTGAATCTTGAGGTCATTTAATGACTACCTTGGGGTTTTTTGTGTGTGATATGTTTAACCATTCTAGTTGCTCTAGAGAAGAGTCTAGTTCAGCAGCATAGAACCAAAACTTTCTCAAAGGCTTTGCTTCTCTAAGGATAAAAAAAAAACAATTTTTTTCCCTTCCGTATGACCAATATTATTCTTGCTCATAAATTATCATACAAATAGATTGAAAACTTATGGAATATAGATGCTGTTGATTTCCATTTTTTGAGAGCATATACAACGATATTTCCAGTTGTCATTGTATTGGTGAATATATAGTTCTGATGCATTCCTTTCACTGAAGAAATTTTTCCCAGCCTGAACCTCCCCTGGCACAGCTTGAGGCCATTTCCTCTTGTCCTGTTGCCAGTTGCCTGGGAGAAGACACCCTTATATTGAATACATTTCGATACATGGATGTTTATTAAGTGTTGTGCTGTGGTTTTTTAAATTTTTTCCAATTAAAAGAGAAATATTCTCAGTGAAATACAATGGCAGATTAAACCTTACTTTGTAATATGAAATGTCTTTGTTCTAGCCCTGTGTATCTGAATGCAGATGATATTTTAATGACATTGAGAACTGATGTAAGTCAGCAGTTGATTTTTGAGCTCTATATGTGTAATCAGTCATTAAAAACTGTATCACAAGAATGGATATGGTTTTATTAAACATATCCTATTTATTAAATTTACTAAGCAATTGGGTAATTACATAGTGAGGTCACCTTACAAAGTAAAAACTAGCAACAGTTCTCTCTGTGTGGAGAACAGAGAGAAGAGTTGGTGGTATTGAGGTTAACAAGGTACATGTGATTTTACTTAAATTATGGCTCTCTATGGCCTATAATTCCTTTTGAAGGATGGAGAAATAAGGAATGGATGTAAATTTCTGCACCTCAAAATACATTAATTAACAGTCATTAAGTGCTCTAAATGTAATTTAGAAATTGTCTTAGCCACTTAAAGAAGAGACTGGTAGAATTTTTCAGAATTAATCTTATCACATCTGCATTCTTTTTCTGACAAGCATTTTTTGAAATATGAGAGGCAACTGTTACTAAAATTCAGGATATTCTACCACATTTTCTGTGTGTATATTTTGTATGTTCAGCATATGTAGTGCTGAACAGGGAGTCTTTGGAATTTCTGAATCACCTTTTTAGGAGTTTATAAGCAAAAGGCATATATTCTTTGTGAAGATACTAAAATGTTGTATGAAATCCTGTGGAACTTAATGAGAGCTTTAAATGGAAGATAGAGAAATACTGATGGATAGTCAGTTACACCTCATGTTTTTCTTATCACTGTCCAAAATATGATCACAGAACACAATAAAATCCATAAGAGTTATAAACTCAAGGGTCTACCAATCTTTTTGAATGTATTAGTAATGTGGAGTAAGGAATATCATTAAAATAACTGAAAAAAAAGGGTGGTCTGGATAAAGTAGAATTATACAACTGAACTTATTTTTAAGGATGAGCAAGATTAGCACATGGAAATAAGAGATACTAATCAGATTTGATTAGATTTTTCCTTATAATTTGAAAATCATCTAATACAATAAAAAGTTTAGGAGCAGTTGGGGTCACCTCTGCCCATGAAACTGTGAACAGTAAGGTTAATTTTAGTGAGGATGAGTAAATTAAAGCATTTGATATGTGACTTTTGGTATTAGATGTTCAAAGTATTTGTTTAGCATTTATTTTGTTCCCTTGTTCGACTGCCTCACTGGAGAATGAAACCTTACTTCATAACTGAGTAGATATGCAGATAGGCCACCCACTGTTCACATTTTAATGACTTTGCTTTCTTAAGAAAGAAAGGTAGAGAGGTTTAACTGGTTAGTCCATTGTTTTTCTCTTTCCTGAATACATATCTGTGGAAAAAACCAAGTAAAAATTTTGAGTCTCTTACCTTTTACCAGGAACTTCTCAAAGGTTACCTTTACCGGGAGAGGGATTGGGGGACTCATTTGTAAAAAAAATAGAGAAAGAAAACTCTTCATGTATTTGGTCAGTGACAGCAGCCTTTCTTGTGAATGATTAAAGAGTTCTTCCCTTTCCATGTGCCTTCCCCTTTTCTGGGACAGATTACAAGGACAGAGTTTATAATTCCTATTAACTCATAACAAGACTAGCTTGCTTTTGAAACATATCAGTATTAGAACTGTAATTGTTGGTATCTGTATTAACTGAACAGTCTTTTCATTCCTGAAGACAGAACACGGATGAACAAGCCATGATTTGAATCATACTGCTGAAATTGCCTGCTTCCATAGGAACTTTCTCTTCTAATGCACATTAGTTACCTTCTAGCCTTGCAGCACATTGTACTGCTCTTACTTGAATAATTATTTGATGATATTTATTTTGTGTTCTGGAAAGCAGGATGAGTTTGTTGGGGATTTTTTTTAAGAAGTAATCAGAAAGCAAAAAAGTGACATGTATTGAGATGACATGTTAGGATAATTAAGCTTTATTCAGTACTGGCCATAATATCACCCTAGGGTCCCTTTCTCTCAGATCTTCTGCTTCCCAGCATCTTCACTCAGGTTATCAAGGATCCCACAGTGTCAGTGGTGGCTGTCTGGTAACTCTCCCCAAATAATCATGCTTCCTTCTCTCTCCCATACAGCCCCATGAGCTAGTAGGGCATTGGATAGAGGGTGCAGGGGAAATTCTTGTCATTGTGGCTTTATTCTAGCTGCAGAGTCTCTCATTTCCCTCCAGTTGTTTCTTTCTTAAATTTTTCTGTTCTTTTTGGCTAATGGTCTAAAGCTGGATTTCTCAGCCCAAGATAGATTATTTGTATGGTATTAATCTATCTGTTGGTACTATCAGAGATGTTGAGCTTTGGCTGTTTTGGCTGATTTATCTGTTCAAAGTTAACTGAAGTGCAGAGATGGAAGCCTAACTTTGAGTAAAACAGTTTGAAAAGTACAGCTACCATTTGAAAAATTGAGCTTTGTGGTAATTTTAAAAATACATGCACAACAGATAATGGCAATCATCTTTCCCATACACATATTTATGTCATTACAGTTTTACACAGAAATGGTTATAATTCCCTGCTTTTTGTGCATAGCTACATAAAACATGGACCTGCTTGGAGAAGAGAAGGCTCTGGGGGAGCCTCTGACACCTTTCACTACCTAAAGGAGACCTGCAGTAGAACTGGAGAGGGGCATTTTACAAGGGCCCATAGTGACAGGACAAGGGGGAATGGCTTTAAACTGAGCAAGAGTAGGTTTAGATTAGATATTGGGAAGTAATTTTTTACTGTGAGGATGGTGAGGCACTGAACAGGTTGTCCAGAGAGGTTGTGCACTCCTCATGTTGAGTTGATCTAAACCAGGCTGGGTGGATTTCTGAGCACAACCTGGTCTAGTGGGAAGGTTCCCTGTCCATGCCAGTGGATTTGGAGCTAGATGATCTTTAATATCTCTTCCAACCCAAACCATTTATGATTCTGTGGTTCTCTTATTTTTATATGATTTTTGTATTGTTTTACTGTCTGTGATGTTTCCTATCCTCTTTGTTAAAAAATGGAAACTTTACAGAGAAATTTATCTATAAAGCATAGTACTTGTTTAATAAGAAACTAATTTTTAAAATTTACTCTTAAGAAGGAAGGTAATGTGCTTTCTTTTCTCCTTGATACTTATTTATTTGATAAAAATCAAAGGAGGCTTTAGCTTTGTATTGCATTTCACCATTACATATTCTCTATTTCAAACATGACTTAGACAAATTCACCCTAGTAGTTTCATCACTGTGGTTTTTTTTCCTGATAGGTCAGGAAAAGTTTCCATAAGGTAACTATTCTAAATTATTGCAGTTAAACTGACAGTGCACTGAGTGGGCTTGAAAAGATTTTTTTTTTTCTTTTTTTCTATATTGAAGTTTAAAGTGTATATATTAGATGCTCAGCCATGCAAGTCCTTAAGATTACCTTACATTCATTTTTCATGTTTTAGTGGGTAAGTTCTTTAAAAATTGATAGTCTCTTTTTTGCCTGCACCCATATTAAAGTAGACATCTTTGTTACACAGTCATATACTTACGCTGACTTAAATCAGCTTAGGATTTTACTGGGCACAGGGATGTATCATTCCTAACTTCCATGGCCTGAAAATTGTACAACAAAATGCATTTAAGATTACAGATGACTGAAAATAATGAAGTCTGTTAAATACTTCGCATTTCTGTTTACTCATACTCAAAATGTTTCTGGTATTAAAAACCATGAAAAAAAATTAGTTTGTTGGTCGAGTTCTAATCACGGAAAGATCTTTGTGCATCCCAACACATCATTGCAATGCCAGGCAGAAACAAAGCACTAACCTCTTGCTGGTAGCAAAACAGCTGAAGAAACAGCTCAGGAAGAAATGAAGCACTGAGACAGGGAAGAAGTGCTGCACCAGCATTTTAATAACTTTAAAAGATATTATTATTTTTTACATGAAATTTAGATTACTCAACTCTTTCTCTGGCAAGGTATTAAGGGTCGTGTTTCTGCCAGGCTATACTGTTCCAGCATGGATTTATGTTAGATTTTCCTTAGGATAACATTTGTAAACTAAACAGTAACTGAAAAGCATCCTACAGGATGCAAAGGCTTAATTGATAGTCTGATCCATTTAAAATATCTGTGAAAAAATTGGCAAAAGATCGTAATAATATCAGTGTTCTTTGTTAATACAAAAACTGTTTTTTTGTAGCTGTTCAGTGAGTTTATGATAGCTCGAGGATGTGGCATGGGTTTCATATTTGCCAGAAGCCAATACTTTTCCTGTATTATATAATCTCTGTAAAAAAACCTTCAGGAAGGGGCAATGTGTATTTTCATGTTATGATGCTAATTACATGTTACAGAAAAGCTTTAAATTATAAAATTCAGTCAAAGGGCCATGGCTCAGTAGTTTGCTGAGATCCAACACCATGGACCATGGTGGTAGAAATATGGGAGTTACAGAAGGAAGCAGCTGTTCAGCAAAAGCTGCAAAGTCAGCTGGACAGCAGTGTCATACACATATATATACTATATACTATACTAATATACATGTTGTACTTTTATGCAGTTGTTTTAAGACTGAAAATGTAATCTGAGTTTCCAGCATTGTGGAGGATGAGTAATGATTCACAAAAGGGAAATAATAATTGCATAAAGTTATTTATTTTTACTTTTTCTGATAATCTACTTTTTATCAAGATGATACAGATTTCCTTGTTTGGTAGATTTTTCTTTGAAGATAAATTCTTTTCAAAATAAATAGTATTTTACCATTTACCATCATAATTTTTCTGTAGCTGGTCAATTGCCTTTCACTTTCAGCTAAATAATTAATTTACAAGTTGAAATGTGTCTTATCACATTTATTCAATGATCTGTAAAGCCCTCATATGTTTTAAAGGACGTAAAAAGTCATACAACACTTAATATTTCACTAAGTGGGATTTTTAAAAAAATCCCAAGCCAACATATAACAGCTTAGAAAATCCTCCTAATCGTCTGGTCTTTTAATATATTTTTCTCAATAAGGATAGCATTGTGATAAAACGTTTTGTTGAAAAAGTACAGTAAAAGTACTAAGAAAGTAGTGTAGCTTCTGTCTCTCTGTGATAGTCTCATAACGGGGGTTATTTTCACTTACCAAATACATCCTCATGGTACTGCAAAATTTCAGATTGGAGAAATTGGTGTGAAAATCATTGTACTATAAAACTCCATATAAGCATTTAAACCTTGTAATTTCTGGGTCCATAGTTTAAAGTTTTGATCGTTCTACCGTACTGTTGCACAAGATGATGAAAAAGCAGAAAGCAGTGGAAATAATAAGGAAGATAACACTGTTATAATAATACTTTTTAAAGTAATTTTTATTTTCAAGGTAATAGACTTTATTGTGTTAGTGATTTATTCACAAAATGGAAGAATATGTGGGATAATAGTTGCAGAGGATTTGCAAATAGTATGTAATAATAACTTATACTAATATGAATTTTTAACAAATCAAATGGAACCTGATCCCATCACACATCACAGATAGAAACTGGCAACTGCATTCAGAGTTTACTTTCTCCTTCGTAAGGGGGAGGTTTTCTAGTAATTTTCAGTCTGTCCTGAGCTCATAGTAGTAGTATTGTACTTGATCTGCAGCTCATACACATCATTCCCTTGTTCTATATATGACTTGGAATAAATAGATCCTTTAGTATTTGGGAATCTATTCGTTATACTGAACATTGTAGTGCTGGTTCCTTGACTCAGCACTTGTTCTTGTGCTTTTCTTAATCGGTCTCTTATTTCCTAATCTGTCTCACTGTTAGTGACTGTGAAAATCTGAGTAGTAGTTGTTCTCCTTAATTTTTTTTATTATCTGAGTTTTCGTCCATATCTATCTGAACTAACCTAATCAATTGCTCCTATATTAAGTTTTTTATACTATTTAATCTCTGTCCCTTCTTTACCTGTTTCTCGTTTAATAGCATCTTTCTTGTTCAGCTGCACTACTTCCATTTTAAGTGTGATAGAATGGTGACAACCATCATCTACCATTTGCAAAGCACAAACAAAATAATGAATAAATAATGAAAAGCTTTTACCTGGAAGCATGTGAGGTCACTGAGCAAATTAATACTGTCATGAAAGTAGCACATCGAAGAATTTTGATCTCCCATGGTGAGAAGAAATATGAAATAGCAATGCGGACCTAATTATTTCAAGAAGGTGTGTGCATAACC
Source organism: Rhabdornis inornatus (assembly GCA_013397075.1). Taxonomy (NCBI): domain Eukaryota; kingdom Metazoa; phylum Chordata; class Aves; order Passeriformes; family Rhabdornithidae; genus Rhabdornis; species Rhabdornis inornatus. Next base: position 2,826 of record VWZS01004494.1, on the reverse strand, counting down.
TTATTTAGCTTATTTAAATATATAATAATGACTGAGGATCCTCTTTGTAGGCTTAAAAGAGCTTTGATTTTGTAATACTCCACTATAATAAGGTCAAGTTGAATTGTAGTACTTGGTACTTGTTCTGGATGTTGGCAGTGGAATGCGTTTTGAAGGCAAGAATATAAGCTATTGCCTAAAATGACTGGGGAGATGTCTGTTTGATTCCAGCTGTACAGATACAATTGCAGCAGTACTTAATTATAAAAGAATTGCTTTTTAACTGAAATACTGGACTAATATTTTTCTTCTACTTTCAGTGCCCTGAGTTATTAATTCCAAATACAGAGAATGTAATGATATTTCTTTGTACTATTTCTATTTGCATATTAAAGATTTAGGGAAAATTATTCCAGCTTTATACATGCTATGACTAGAAACAGAAAAAATCTTTTAAACAAGTGTTGGAGAGTTTTTTAGATAAAAATATTTTTTCGATGAACTTGTTTGTCAAAATACTTTAAAACTGAGATTATTAAAATAAAGTTTAATTCCATACTGTGAATTTAAATGTTGCTAATATTTTATTTAAGGGAGGCATTCTATAGAATACTTCCTACTTGCATATTTTATGTGCTATATATGGCCTTTAACCAGAATAGGTCGAGCATTTTTATGTAACGCTGAAGAAACAACACTTCTTTTCTTAAAAATATGATTTATTTCTATATATAGACATGAAGTACTATTTGTTAAAGTACAGCACTGTCTTCTTTGTTAATTGTGTTTTTTCAAGCTTTTACAAAGCTATCCTATAATCCCAAACTCCTTTGTCTTCCCCTGAGATGCACGTGGTGTTGCTTTACTCTTGTATGAGGTTGAATGATCGCAGCTGTGGGAGAGAGGAGAGGGCACACTCTGCTGAGTGCTATCATAATACATAAATTCTATAGGAAGAGCCAGAACAGCACCTTATACAGACACAGCTTCTGTGGTGCCTTTGTATGTAGTCATGTCTTTCATGTGCAGCAAGGGGAGCTAGAAAATATCATGACCGCCCCTGCAAACACTGAATGATGTTATATCCTTGATTGTTAATGGAGAAGTAGGTACACATACTTACAGTACTTTTGTGATGAATAACGAGGTAGCAATGACTGTTCAGCTTCTTTCTTTCACTACACACATAATGTGAAGTGAGGAGTGAAATCAGAAGCGCAGTTCTGCTGCACATTGACTTTTATGTGGTCTTGTAATTGATACTAGGTCAGGTAAAAAAATACAGCCATTACCATGCTAGAAGAGATCAAAAGCACTCACTGAAGAAAACATTCCTGAGAATGTTTAAGAGTGTTTTCTGTTGCTTCTTTAGCTTACTTCTCAGATATTGTCTTGCAATTTAATTAATTGATGTTAAGATACAACCTGTATTTGCCTTTTGAATAGGCGTTTTTGAATGCCTATTCATTCAGGTAGGCAAAGGATTCACTACTTGCATTTACTGTTTTCTGGATTTTTTGCGTGTACTTAATTTGGAGGTGGAAGAGAATGGAGGATTGAATTCCATTGGATTAGGACAGATATTTTGAACTACAGTTGAATGTCAAAGCAGGATAGGAGAAGTGTCAAAGAAGTATGGGCAGGTAATGTATTGGAAGGTTATTAGAATTAGGTTTTTTATTAGTGCTTAATGTAGCTGATATACACAGCTGTTATAAGTGTAGTAGTTTTAACCACTTCATGATTCAAAATACAATGTTTTCCTCAGAATTCTTGTGCTAATAAACTTTACAAAATGCTTCTGTGGTAGTAGTTTGGAAAAAGGAGGGTACACTGATACATATGCAATGGTGGCTAGTTGATTGTTTTTTGAAACAGTCAAGATCACAGTTCAGCTCAGCACACATTTCTCTGGCTGACTTTACAGAATATTTTGCGACAAAGTCTAGCTTCAATAGTTGCTCTTCAGAATGAAGGGAAATAATCATAATTAGAAATTACAGGGGTCTTGTAATTTTAATTTTAAAAAATATGGAAACCAAACAAAGCTCTGATTTCTGCAGAAAATTACCAATTATGAACCAAACCCCACAACTCATTTTCCTTATATGTGGACAATTTTATTTAGATTAGTAACTTTGCTGACAAGCTAAAAGTTTTGCCTGCCTGGAACATTATTCAAAAACTGGAATGGAATTACTTCATCCTCAGAACATAATTTTAAAGGTATGTAGTGTGGTATCAACCCTGAGAATTCATGTAGGTAACAGACATATATCCCATTGCAGGTTGTATTTATTTCTGATTGCTTTCTGCTGCTCTGAACGAAAGTATTTCTAACAAGAAGCCAAATGTATTTCCCTGCTCAGTGAAACTGCCATTCATAAGGCAAAAATACACAAAAATTGCCTTCAAAAAACCCTTTGGATTTGTCATCGCTCTTTGAGCGATGGTACCGGGAAGAATACTTCATGGTCGAGGCGACTCCAGCCAGGAGGAGGGCTGAGTAAACTGTGTGGGCCACTCGCAGGCTGGATGTGTGTCCCGCACACGGCTCCAGAGTCATTAATTAATAAGGGCTCGGTGCAGGGCTGCCCCGCCCGGCCGTGTCCCCACGCTGCTGGCCCGGGCACCGCGGGGCTGGCACCGGGCCCGCGGCCCCAGCACGCCACAGCTCACCCGGCCGGCTCTGCCGGGACCAGCTCGCCCTGCCAGGAACGCTGGAGCGGGTCTGGCAGCGAGCAGGCAGCCCCTGCTGGATGAGCACCCGGACTGACGGACCCCGCCGGCTCCGAGCTCCTGGAGCTGCCGGAGCTGCGGGGCCGGGCTGCACAGGGCTGGGCTGGG